>VSMD01066281.1:0-236468 GCA_008750895.1 Mirza zaza | reverse complement strand
ACTCCTGGGCTCAAGCGATCCTCCTGCCTCAGCCTCCTGAGTTGCTGGGACTACAGGCATGCACCACCATGCCCAGCTAATTTTTCTATATATATATTAGTTGGCCAATTAATTTCTTTCTATTTTTAGTAGAGACAGGGTCTTGCTCTTGCTCAGGGTGGTTTCAAACTCCTGACCTCAAGCAATCTGCCCGCGTGAGCCACCGCACCCGGCCTCAAAGTGCTGTTTTGAACTGTTTGATTTTATTTGTTTATCAGTGATTGAGGTAGGTTAAGAATTGTTTCCCAATAAACAAATGCCTCCTGAATTTCTTCTGTTTTAACCTTCAGGTAGATGCTGGAAGAAATGGGAAAAAATAGTTTGACCTCTGCCATAGAAGAACTTAAAAGCCTCTTTGTCTTTAATTTCTTCCCCTTCTTTTTTAGAATGGTGAGAGAGGAGGCATAAATAATGAAACCTTTTCTATTTCCAATTCATATTTTTCTGATTTATACACTGAATGTACCTCTTTTATTATTTTGCTCTGCTGAAAAACTTAAGAGTACATTCTTTAGGCTCCAGCCTGAGCTCCTTTTTATCGCTCCTCTCCCTAACCTGTATAGTTGACTTTTGCCATTTAAACCTCCTGTCAGCATCTCTATTCTTCTTGTAACCCTCAGGAGTCAGCTCAGCCCTCTGTCCTTTTTTAGCTTCCTCAGAGGAGCTGTATCTGGCCTTTCCTGCTAGATTGTGCATCCTTGTGGCTTGGAAGGCCTTGATGCTTTTATGTGCTCTGGAGGAGGCTATAGGTGTGTGATGACTTGAGATTGAACCCTGGAGATGAGCAGAGGGTGGTGTTTGCATATGGGGCCTAGTGCTGGCACAGGCATTGTTCCAGATTCTTCATTATGGCAGAGAAGGAGACAGTAAAAAAATCTCTTCCCTCAAGGAGTTTTCTGTTCCTTTCTGTTTATGGAGTTTTATATAAACAGAAAAGTTATAAAAATAGGATTATATATATTTTTTTTTATGGTCATGTAGTATTTTATTTATTCTGCCCATTAATAACTAACACTTTAGAACATTTTCAATATTAATTGAACTTAATCTAATAGAAGACCAACTTACTTTTTTTTAATATCTTGATACTAGGTATTAGTAAAAGAGAGATGGTCAAAATTCTGTTAAACATTTATAAGTAAATGCTTGGTGTTAGCATGTCTACATACAATTCAGCTTTTAGTGTGAAGTTCTTTGGTTGCAAGAAAGAACATTTGGTTTACTTCACTAATAGGAATATCTCTTAATGCTGGAATAGCCTCTTCTTGGTATTTCTTCTGCTGTTGATTTTGAGCATAACTATCTGTGATTGTATGAATGGAGTTGAGTGGAGAGGTACTCATCATGTTGATTCCAAACAAAAGCACATAACCAATGGCTGTAGTAATAAGGAGATAGACAGGTAATGCCACTGCCCAGTATCTGCAAAAGAGAATATTTTGAGGCCAATAGGTTAAGCCTACGGAATTTAGCCAAGATTCAGGAATAAAAGCCCACACGAGATAAAGTATGAAGCCAAACTGGGAGCTTAAGAACAGAACAAAGCCATAAATCGCTCTTTCTGGCAATGGCGACGGTGAGTTTTCCACCATTTTCCCCTGTGGCTTCCGACACTGCGGAAAAGAACACAGTCATCCGTCAGTGATTCACGCCCCCTCACCATTGGTCTATTATAACCTCATCGCTTCGCTGTGGGCACTGCCGCTGCAGAGCATTAAGTGCCATCCCGCGCCTATATATTTTAAACATAGTTAAAGGGGTAGCTAAGGATTGCAGTCAGTTGGGTAGATCTGTCATTGAAACATGCTGTTGGAATCTGTGGGTTTGTCATTAAGATATGTGCTGATCTCTGAGGTGTCCTCCCTCTAGAGAAGGAGGAGGATCTGGATGGTACTGCCTAGCTGCTATTCCATCTCTTTGTCTCCTCACAAGACAAGAGCATTTTTTTAAAATCATTTTTGGACAAGATGGGTTGTGGCTGCAGGAATGGAATCTCAACGTTTAGTCCTACTGTGCGCAGTTCATTTGCTATCATCTCTCATCTGCATTTCTTTGGATTGTGGTTGCTGGACGTTACCTTGATTTGCTGAAATGGCAGTCATCCTGCCTATGTGGCATCTATTAGATGCCTGGAAATCTGTTAGAATTGTAGAAGGGTCTAGAACCAGCCTTTACTACTATAGAAGATTTTCAATTAAATGTACCCCAGAAGAGTTGGCTGGGATTTACTTCACAGAAATCTGAAGGAAGAAGGGAGGGTTGGAATGGAGATACATTGGGCCTGGCTACAAGTCGGTTGGTGTTGGAGCAGGGTGATGAGTACATGGATTTCATTATACTCTTCACTTTTGTAGATATTTGAAATTTTTCATAATAAAAAAAAACTACCCTCATGGTCAAGGAGTGATGACTTTCATATTTTTTTATATTATCATGTTTTGCATAAATAACCTTCCATTGAGTAAGGCCTTTTTTTTGGTATTGATTTTTAGTGATTGGAGACCATGGCAATTACGACTAAATTAAAGTTAGACTGATGAGAAACCTTCAAATTTATGTTATTAATCAGATTTAAAAGCATGTATAACGTGGTTGCCTTGACTACAAGTCAGCCCTCCCTCCATGGACCTATGAAGAAAAATGAAAGGGGGGGGGAAATTACGATCAGGTGTCGGAGAGCTGACCTTTTAGAGGCTGAGTAGATGTAGCTGTAGAGTATGGGAGAAGTGAAATCCCACCATTTAAATTAGGGGTGAGCCTTATCTAAGATCAGAAGCCCTTTGGGACCCCACTACCACTACCAATGCTGATATTGCCCCATTCTAGGCTGCTGTTCACCTACTCCTTTGTCTCTGTGCTTTAACCTTCTTTCTTCCTCTTATCCCTCTAGTACCATCTTGCCTTCCTGCCTACTATCCCTGACCCCCAAGACCTAAATCCATCCATCTTGATCTCTTTAGGCTGGTTTTCCTATATCATGTCCCTTTCTATCACAGGCCCAGAAGCTGGCCCACAGTTCACTCCTTTTCTTCATTTCTGCTTTTTAGTGAGTGACCACTAGCGTTTGTTAACAAATGTGATTGGACCATGAAGTGGCTTAACACAGGCTGAGGCATGAAGAACCAATCATGTAGGCTTAAAAGATTTCAGGCAGTTGGCAAGTAAGAATTCTAAATAAAAATTGAAACTACCACCTGTATTTTTTCAGGCCGTTGATGCTCACTGCCATCAGCTGCATCCTCCCTATGGCACTGGTAAGTGTGGGAAGGGCTGGTGACAGTTTTGGTGGGCTGCTGGATTTCTTTTTTCTGGGGGAAAAATCTATTTGCAAGCTATGTTGTTGACTTGTCCCTGAGGGCCGGACATCTTAACCCATCTATAGGATACTAAAAAGATGAAGAAGCAATTAATCATGTTCATGGATTTCCTTGGGGAACTATTGTCAGGAGCAGAGGCTATTCAGTGTGTGCCTTGATCCTTACATAAAATTAGTATTTTCTATGCATTATTTTGAATATTAAACTATCCAAGTGCTTTGGGGTGTTGAGTAATAACTGTTAAATTTCTTGAAACTCTTAAAACGTTTTTCCCAAAAATAAGATATTGGCTGTGTACTAGAAAGGGTCTTGAATGTTGTACTTGCTTAGTGTTTCCTTCAGTAGCACGATTTATCTTGCTCTGCTATTTTAAGTTCTTTGTGGTCAGGGGATTCAAATGTTTGTTCCAGTGATTAATTTAAAATTTTGTTAGAGACTTACTTGAATTTGGAGGGGAGGAGGGAAATAAATTTGTAGCTGTCATTTACTAACAAACTTCAGGTAGACTTGGGACTTGTGATTTGAAAAATGATTTCACAGTAATCTGCTTTCTGCATAGGGACCTAGTGGAGAAAATACACACTGAATAAAGTTGAAACAGAGGCAGGTAGCAAGTCACAGAATTGTTTGTGTAAGCCCACAACCAAATTGCTATTGCAGTCACCTTATCTAAGATTCCAAAACCCTGCAGCTGTCTCCTTGTAGTGAGTGAGTCAGAGGGCACAGAGATTCAGAAGTTTTATCTTATTAAGGTAGTCTCCATTCTAAGCTGACAGTTTTATTTCATTTCCCTAGTCTGTAAAGCTATAAGATTGTAGAAGGAAATGGCTTCAGAACATTTTATGAAACGCTGAGGTTGTAGATTTATGTGCTGCTAATAACCATGTCAGGAACTGCTTAATGGTAGTAGTGGCTGAAGTCAGAAGTTTACTCCTAAGCAGTTGTCTACTCCTTTAGGTATCTATGCACAGTGTAACCAAGCAGAAACTACTGAACATGTTTTAGGGCCTGTGTTAGAGAGATGTCCTTCAAGTTTCTATCAAACACAGGCTATAGAGGATAACAGATGTTTGCCTATGACCTTTGGAAAATACTCATGACCAGAAGCTAAGTCCTTTTTGACATGCATGTAGCTAAATACTTCTTGAAATAAAGATCTGGAAACTATCTGAGGATGTTGAGATTGTAAATGTGATGGCAAAACAAAGCCATATTGGATTGAAGCCTGTAGGTAATGCAGAGCCAATGTCTAGGGTAAATGGCAACTGAAGAGAGAAAGCTTCTCAGCAGCTTCTGGCCCATTGTGATGCAGGTTTGGAAGATATAGGGAAAGAGGGAAGAAAAGCAGGGAAGATGTGCTGCGCCTAGCTTCTGCTCTGACCCCGTCTGTAACCCTGTGAATGCCTTCTATGGACTACCCAGAAACTTGAGGGCACCTTTTACTCTTTGTTAAACTTGAGGGCACTCTTCACTCTTTGATGAACTTTGTGCATGTCCCACTCCCCAACTTGCTCAGTTGTATTTCCTTTCCCAGCTCCCAGTAAAAAGAGAGGAGTTTGTGGTTTATGTTCATATACTCTGGTGTAGGCACAAATGTGATTGCTCAAAAAAAGGCCAGGGAATGAGAAAAAGGCAGGCCTGAGAGCTGTGCCTGTGGAGAAGTGACATTTAAGGAGCTGGCAGACTCAGAGCAGAGCATACAATGGAATACTAAAGCCTTGCTCAGGGAGTAGGAGAGAAAGCCAGAGAGAATGTTGTGAAGTTATCAGCATTATAGACCCATGTGGAAATTTTATGAAATGGGTCATTATACATTTTTCACAATGTATAATCAGTTGACCTTTGGTCAAAACTATGTTAAAACTGGCCGGGCGCGGTGGCTCACGCCTGTAATCCTAGCACTCTGGGAGGCCGAGGCGGGCGGATTGCTCAAGGTCAGGAGTTCAAAACCAGCCTGAGCGAGACCCCATCTCTACTATAAAAATACAAAGAAATTAATTGGCCAACTAATATATATATATAAAAAAAAAATTAGCCGGGCATGGTGGCGCATGCCTGTAGTCCCAGCTACTCGGGAGGCTGAGGCAGCAGGATTGCTCGAGCTCAGGAGTTTGAGGTTGCTGTGAGCTAGGCTGACGCCACGGCACTCACTCTAGCCTGAGCAACAAAGCGAGACTCTGTCTCAAAAAAAAAAAAAAAACTATGTTAAAACTGTAAAGGGAAGTTTGTTCTTTTGAGAATTATATGTAAAAAGGCAAAGTGAGGTATTTGACAGTAATATATAAGTCAGTCCTTTGTATATTGTGACATTTGATTATGTAAGTGATTGCCATTGAATTAAATCTGGCAAACCTTACCCCCCAACTTTTATTATGAAAAATTTAAAACATACAAAAGAAATGTAAAGACTTGTACAGTGGGCATCCATATACCTACCGTCTATATTATGCAGTTGCTAATCTGTTGTTACATTTGCTTTATTTATCCATCAATCAACTTTATTTTTTAAACAGCCTTATTGAAGTATTTACATACCATTAAACTCATCCATTTTTAAAGTGTACCATTATATGAGTTTTAGTAAATTTATACAACTGTGAAACCATTACCACCATCCCAGTTTTAGAACATTTTTGTAACCCAAAAAGTTCCCTTGTGTCCGTTTGTGGTCAGTTCCTACTCCCACCCCCAAGCAACTACTGATCTTCTGTTTCTATAGTTTTACCTTTTCTAGAAATTTTATATAAATGGAATCATACAATATGCAGTCTCTTGTTGCCTGATTCTTTCTCTTGACGTAATGTTTTTGAGTTTCATCCATGTGGTATCACGTGTCAATAGTGTGTTCCTTTTTATTGTTGAATAATGATTTTTCATTGGATATATCACTTTTTTTAATACATTCATTCATCAATTGGTGGACATTTGGGTTGTTTCCAATTTTTGGCTATTACAAAATATGCTACTTTGACCATGTTCAGGGCTTAATCTAGACATGTTTTCATTTCTCTTGTATGGATAACTAAGATTGCTGGGTCACATGTAAGTGTATGTTTAACATTTTAAGAAAATGCCAAACTTTTTTCTAAGGTGGCTGTACTATTTTACATTCCCACCAGTGTTATATAAAGGTTCCAGTCTCTCTACATCCTTGATAACCCTTGATATTTTTGGTCTTTTGATTATAAACACTCTAGTGAGTGTGAAGTGGTATTTTGTGGTTTCGATATGCATTGCATAATGACTAATGTCATTAGTCATTACTATAATTATTGATCTTTCCTTATGCTTATTTGCTATTCATACTTTTTGTGGTAAAGTAACTGTTCAAATCATTTGTTTATTTTTAAAAATTGGGTTGTATATCTTATTGAGTTGCAAGAATTCTTTATGTATCTGATATCTTTATCAGATATATGATTTCTCCCAGCCCGTGGCCTGTCTTCTCCATTTTCTTAATTATGTCTTTTGAAGAGTAAAAGTTTAATTTTAATGAAGTACAGTTTATCTTTTTTTTCTTTTGAGGATTATGCTTCCAGTATCATATCTAAGAAATCTGCCTAAACCAAGGTCTCAAAGATTTTCTTCTATCTTTCCTTCTAAAGTTTTATAGTTTTAGGTTTTACATTTAGATATGTGAACAATTTTGAGTTAATTTTGTGTGGTACAAAGTAAGGGTCTACATTCTATGTTTTGTTTGTTTTGTATAAACAATTCAATTATTCTGGAAACATTTGTTGAAAAAGACTTGTTTTTTCTTCCATTGAATTATATTGGCACCTTTGCTGAAAATTGACCATAAATGTGAGTTTACTTCTGGACTCTGAAGTTCCAGTGATCTGTATGTCTGTACTTAAGCCATTGTCTATATTGTCTTGATTACTGTAGCTTTACTGTAATTCTTTTTTTTTTTTTTGAGACAGAGTCTGTCTCTGTTGCCCGGGCTAGAGTGTCATGGCGTCAGCCTAGCTCACAGCAACCTCAAACTCCTGGGCTCAAGCAATCCTACTGCCTCAGCCTCCCAAGAAGCTGGGACTACAGGCATGCGGCACCATGCCTGGCTAATTTTTTTCTATATATATTAATTGGCCAATTAATTTCTTTCTGTTTATTGTAGAGACGGGGTCTCGCTCTTGCTCAGGCTGGTTTCAAACTCCTGACCTCGAGCAGTCCGCCCACCTCGGCCTCCCAGAGTGCTAGGGTTACAGGCGTGAGCCACCGGCGCCTGGCCATAATTCTTGAAATTAGATGGTATGTCTTCCAACTTTGCTCTTCTTTTTCAAGATTTCTTTGGATATTTTGGATCCTTTACATTTCCACAAGTTTTAAGATCAGCTATTAATTTTATCAAAAAAACGTGCTGGGATTTTGATTTTGATCAGTTTTGATTGCTTTGTTCAGTCTGTGGCTGTGCTGCCCAGTATGGTAACTGTGACTCTGATTCTTTTAAATGTGGTCAGTTTGCATTGAGATATGCTGTAAGCCTCAAGATATACACTAGACTTGGAATAAAAAGAAATGAAAATAATTTATTAATACTTTCTATGGGTTACATGTTGAAATAATATTTTGGATGTATTGGGTTAAGTAAAGTGTATCAAAATAAATTTTACCTGTTTAAGTGTTTTTTTTAAAAATTTTTCCATTTGTTCACTGCTGCGTAGAAATACCTTTGATTTTTGTATATTGACTTTTATTTTGCTACCTTACTAATAAGTTCATTTATTCTAGTAGTAATTTTGTTAGATTCCTTTAGGATTGTCTACATAAACAGTTATTTATCTAGGAATATGTACAGATTTCCTTCTTCTTTTCCAATCTTTATGTCTTATTTGTTTTTCTTGTCTTATTACACTAGTGAGGGCCTCAGTATAATGTCGAATGAAATGGTGATGAGAATGTACTCCCTCGAGATTTCCTTATCTTAGCATTGACTGTTTCATCATTGATTATAATGTTTTTCATCGATGCCCTATATGAGATTCAGGCAGTTCACTTTTCTTCCTAATTTGCTGAGAATTACTATCTTGAATGAGTATTGAATTTTGTTTAAGTGGGTTTTCTGCATCTGTTGAAATGATCATTTGGGTTTTTCCCTTTATTTTGTTAATTCAGTGAATTGCATTAAGGAGTTTTTATTTTAAAATTTTTTTCAACAAGTCCTTGACTTAAACATTAAAGAGTTTTTAAATGTTAAATCAGCCTTGTATTCTTGGAATAACTCTCACTTTATTATATTATCCTTTTTCTATATTGCTGGGTTTAATTTGCTAAAATTTCTGGATAAGGATTTTGGTGTCTGTATTTCTAATTAATATTGGTTTGTAATTTCTTTTCTTTTTCTTTATGTTATGTTTTTATCAGAGATTTGTACCAGAGTTAAGTTAGTCCTATAAAACAAGTTTGGAAGAAATGTTCCTTTCTTCTTTAGTTTTCTTTTCCTTTCCTCTCTCCTTTCCTTCTTCCTTTCTTTCGAGATGGAGTCTCACTTTGTCACCTAGGCTAGAGTGCTATGGCCTCAGCCTAAGTCACAACAGCCTCAAACTCCTGGGCTCAAGCTATTCTCCTGCCTCAGCCTCCCAAGTAGGTGGGATTACAGGCGCACGCTACCACGCCCAGCTAATTTTTCTATTTTTAGTACAGGTGGGGGTCTCACTGTTGCTCAGGCTGGTCTCGAACTCCTGACCTCAAGTGATCCTCCTGCCTCGGCCTCCCAGAGTGCTAGGATTACAGGCGTGAGCCACTACACCCAGCCTTTTCTGGTTTTTCAAAGTATTTGCATAAGGTTAGTGTTGATAGAATTCACTAGTATAACCCCTGAGCCTGGAATTTTGTGGAAAGGTTTTTGATCATGAATTCAATATCTGTTCAGTTTTTTCATTTTATGTCAGTGTTGGAGAACTTGTTGATTTCATCTAATATGTCAAATTTGTTAGAATTACATTGTTCAGAACATTTCCTTTTTAATATCTGTACAATTTATAGGGGTAGTCTCTTTTCCACTATTATTGGTAATTTACATTCTCTTTTTCTTAATTGTTCTAGCTAAGATTTTATGAATTTGTCAGTCATTTTAAAGAATAAACTTTTAGGCTTTGTTAATTTTCTGCTATTAGTTTTGGATTTTATTTCTCACTCTCTCTTTTTTTTTTGAGACAGAGTCTCGCTCTATTGCCCTGGCTAGAGTGCCGTGGCGTTAGCCTAGCTCACAGCAACCTCAAACTCCCGGGCTCAAGCAATCCTACTGCCTCAGCCTCCCGAGTAGCTGGAACTACAGGCATGAGCCACCATACCTGGCTAATTTTTTCTGTATATTTTTAGTTGGCCAATTAATTTCTTTCTATTTTTAGTAGAGTCGGGTCTCGTTCTTGCTCAGGCTGGTTTCGAACTCCTGACTCCCAGAGTGCTAGGATTACAGGTGTGATCTGTATATATTTTTAGTTGTCCAATTAATTTGTTTCTATTTTTAATAGAGACGAGGTCTCGCTCTTGCTCAGGCTGGTTTGGAACTGCTGACCTTGAGCAATCCTCACGCCTTGGCCTCACAGTGCGAGGATTATAGGCGTGAGCCTATTTCTCTTTTTATTATTTTGTTCTTTCTACTTAGTTTGAGTTTAGTCATATTTTTCAAACTTCTTAAGGTGGACCCTTTTGTCATTTACAGTTCTAAATTTTCCTCTAGCCATTATATTAGCTGCATCTCACAAATTTTATTATGTTGTATTTTCATTATCATTCAGTTCAAAACATTTTCTAACTTCTCTTGTGATTTCTACTTTGACACATGGATTCTATAGAAGTATGTTCTTTAATTTATAAATATTTGCTACAAAGAGTTAAGAGAAACATATGGGGGTACTGGAGTCATTCATTGTATTTGTGGAGGGGTTGTTGTTCATTGGTGGGGACTCTTTTCTACAAAGGCTTAAAGTTTGTCCTGTGATGTACCAGAGAGCAATGATGGGTTTTAAGCAGAGTAGGAACAGATCCTGGCAAGGTGTAAGGTCTCTGTAAGAATTATGTTATTGTTATTGTTACTGTTACATAGGGGCACCAGGAAGCTCATCCTGAGGATAGTGGAGTGGAGGAGGGGTCCAGACAATAGACAGGTTATCAATTAAGATATTTTCCATCATCTAGGTGACAGTAATCCCATCTTCTGATGGGATTACTGGGGAAAGGAGGAACTAGAAATTGGATAGTGGAATGGTGGTGATGAGAGAGGGTGGGAGTGGTAAGGAAGAGTCAGACATGGCGGAAAAGTTGAAGGCGTCCTACCTTGGGAGGAGTGGGAATGTGCCGGCGGGCCCCCCCCTCCCCCCGCCAAGACAGGAATACCAGGAAGAACACAGAATACCTGAACAGGTGCTGCAAAAGACTCATCACAGAGATCAAGAGCAGGTAGTTAAGGCAGAAGAAATTTAAGTGTCAGATTCTATCAACAAGATAAAGCATGAGAAATGTTTGTTGAATTTGGCAACAAGGGAATTTTTATTGCCTTGTGTATTTTTATAAAGAATATTTTAGTATATCCACTGTTAGCAATTCTGAGTAAATTGAAATTCAGCAGTTGAAATCAATATCTTGTCAACTTATGAACCAAATTGAATTAAAATCAGGAATGATCTATGGATTTCTTTTTCTGATTTTGGCAGTTACACGCACTAAACTTTCTAAAGTATTATATGTAAATTATTAAACATGATTCCTGAAAATAGCTTTATTATGTAGTTTATCATGATGTGGAAGGTGAGTGGGATAGGAAAACATCTTATCTTTGCTATTGAGAGTCATTATTTAAATTCTTTTTTTTTTTCTTTTTTTTTTGAGATAGAGGCTCACTTTGTTGCCTAGGCTAGAGTGAGTGCCGTGGCGTCGGCCTAGCTCACAACAACCTCAAACTCCTGGGCTCCGGCAATCCTCCTGCCTCAGCCTCCCAAGTAGCTGGGACTACAGGCATGTGCCACCATGCCCAGCTAATTTTTTCGATATGTATTAGTTGGCCAATTAATTTCTTTCTATTTATAGTAGAGACAGGGTCTCGCTCTTGCTCAGGCTGGTTTCGAACTCCTGACCTCGAGCAATCCTCCCACTTTGGCCTCCCAGAGTGCTAGGATTACAGGTGGGAGCCACCGCACCCAGCCCTTTTTTTTTCTTTTTAAAATTTTTTAACTTTTAATTTTCTTTTTTCTTTTTTTTTTCTTACCTACATGAACCTACATGAAATATTTATTTATTTATTTAGAGACAGAGTCTCGCTTTGTTGCCCAAGCTAGAGTGAGTGCCATGGTGTCAGCCTAGCTCACAGCAACCTCAGACTCCTGGGCTCAAGCAATCCTACTGCCTCAGCCTCCAGAGTAGCTGGGACTATAGGTATGCGCCACTATGCCTGGCTAATTTTTTTCTATATATTTTTAGTTGTCCAGCTAATTTATTTCTTATTTTTAGTAGAGATGGGGTCTCGCTGTTGCTCAGGCTGGTCTCAAACTCCTGACCTTGAGCGATCCTCCCGCCTCGGCCTCCCAGAGTGCTAGGAGTACAGATGTGAGCCACCATGCCCGACCAATAAATATGACTTTTAATCCATTGTTTAGATGTTGATCTAACAGAACTGCAAGTTTATTCTGAATACAAGGTTGGTCATATTTGTTTCTTCATAAGTCATTAGTCTTTTTTGTCTTTCAGTGGTTGATTACTACCTTGGACCCATTTTTCTTTTAAGAAAAGGTTTGACCATTTTTTATAAGTTGTCTTGATAATACTTAATCCTTAATACCACAGGTTGTTAGTTCCTTGATCGAAACAGCCCAGCAGGAGTTCTCTTGATTCTGCTGAGATGTTTTCTCTCCACAATTGAACACATACTAACAGGTAACAAGGGTAGAAGACTCTTCCCAGGTGTGAAATTGTTGACTCTAATAGATTCAAAGTGGATTGTTAAGCTTTTTGAGCATTAAACAGTAATGGTGTGAATATGCATTCTTTCCTAAGAAAGCTCAGCTGTTTTGCACTTTATATAGATTTTTTTTTTTACCTTGAATGTGGCTTGATGTTATCCACAAAGTTTATTCTGGCCTATCTGCCAGGAGGTTAAGGTGGCCAGCACTTCCTCTGGAAAACTGCTGGGTAAAGGGGAAGTACAGTCAGTTTTCTCTTGTGGCCCAAATAAGGGAGAAAATGGCCTCCCTGCTGAGACTGCCTTTTAGAATAAATTCTTCTAATGTACTGTTCTCTTATTGTCTTCCTACATCTCTCTGCTGCTTTTGCTTAGAGGGCACTTTGGAACCTGGCTTTCCTATAGATCCTCCCTGATCAGGATTACTGGGTGAAGTGTAGTCACACCGCATTTTGCCTTAATTAATGGTCTCAGAATTCCTGCAGAGGGCTGCTGGAAGATGCATGCAGCTGATGCTTGTGTGTGCCTACAATATTGTAGATATTGATGTATTCTCAGCTGTTGGTACTAAAAGAATAGATTCACTTCACTGTCACTTTTATAAAGTGATAGGTGTATCCTCTCTTCACATGATTCCAACCAGAATTCATCTCAGCTGGGGTATTGAGTTGGTTGTTAACAGACATGTCATCAGGAAATTTTTGGTTTCATTGTGGCTGTTAGTGCTGTTGAGATCAAGGGATTAGTCCAGGTGTATGGTGTTAAAATTTCTTGGCCTTCCTAATGAAACAATTTTATTTTGAAAATCCACAGGTTAAAGACATCATATCATTTAATAATCGGCATATAGTGAGTGGCCACCCTGTGTCTGATCCAGTTTTGGGCTCTGTGGATCTGTGAGAGGCAGCTTGATCTCTGTTCTTAAAGAACTCACCTGAGCAATCGTTGGTGCTAAAGAGAGGAGGGTGCTGGACATGGCCAGAACTCCTCTGAGTTTCCTTGGTAGCTCAGTGCCTTTGGTTGCCACGGCATAATGAGACATTTAGAAGTCAGGACTGGATGGGCTCACGCCTGTAATCCTAGCACTCTGGGAGGCCGAGGTGGGTGGATTGCTCAAGGTCAGGAGTTCGAAACTGGCCTGAGCAAGAGTGAGACACCATCTCTACTATAAATAGAAAGAATTTAATTGGCCAACTAATATATATAGAAGAAATTAGCCAGGCATGGTGGCACATGCCTGTAGTCCCAGCTACTCGGGAGGCTGAGGCAGAAGGATCGCTTCAGCCCAGGAGTTTGAGGTTGCTGTGAGCTAGGCTGATGCCACGGCACTCACTCTAGCCTGGGCAACAAAGCAAGACTCTGTCTCCAAAAAAAAAAATAGAAGTCAGGACAGAAAACAGTGAGTATAGGGCTGATTGGGCCCCACTGGGTAAGAGAGAAAACAAAAAAGGTTCCAGCAAAGAGTTCATCCAAAACAGTATCACTATCATGTTTTTTTGGTTTTTTTTTAATACAGAGTCTCACTTTGTTGTCCAGGCTAGAGTGAGTGCTGTGGCGTCAGCCTGGGTCATGGCAACCTCAAACTCCTGGACGCAAGTGATCCTACTGCCTCAACCTCCCGAGTAGCTGGGACTACAGGCATGCACCACCATGCCCGGCTAACTTTTTCTATATATATATTAGTTGGCCAGTTAATTTCTTTCTATTTATAGTAGAGACCGCTTTTGCCCAGGCTGGTTTTGAACTCCTGACCTCGAGCAATCCACCCGCCTTGGCCTCCCAGAGTGCTAGGATTACAGGCGTGAACCACTGCACCCGGCCTCACTATCATGTTTTTAAAAAGTATTTGTAGGCCTGGCACGGTGGCTCATGCCTGTAATCCTAGCACACTGGGAGGCTGAGGTGGGAGGATTGCTCAAGGTCAAGAGTTGGAGCTCAGCCTGAGCAAGAGTGAAACCTCGTCTCTACTAAAAATAGAAAGAAATTAGCTGGACAACTAAAAATATATAGAAAAAATTAGCCAGGCATGGTGGTGCATGCCTGTAGTCCCAGCTACTCGGGAGGCTGAGGTAGAAGGATTGCTTGTGCACAGGAGTTTGAGGTTGCTGTGAGCTAGGCTGATGCCACGGCACTCTAGCCCAGGCAATAGAGACTCTGTCTCTAGAAAGATAGATAGATAGATAGATAGATAGATAGATAGATAGATAGATAGATAGATAGATAGATAGATATTGTACCCAAAAGCTACATTCAAGGAGTTGTTAAAAAAAAGTTTAAAAAGATGTCTTATCTCTGTTTTCATTTTGTGATGGTGGTCTGTTGGGGATGTATAGTTCATTACAGACACAGCAAAAATATTAGCTATAATTCAGGAAACCTAGGCCTAAAGTCTCCATGGGCCTCAACAAGAATATACCATGGCGGGATGTTTGAGTCAGATGCCTTTTACCTTTTGTGGAAGGGAAATAGGGACTCCTGTCCTGAGTGAAGCAAGCTCTCTTGAGCCCTTGGTTTTCCCCAGATTTACCTGGACTGTAAGGACAGGAAAGCACTCACTGATTGCACAGCCTTTGACAGTCGTGCTCTGGGATGTGCCCTTGCACCTACTTTAAGGAGTGACTTGAGCTCTAGGAGTGGGGAATCACATGTTGGTCACTGTGTATCTTCCCCTCTGCAGTTCTTATCTGTGGACCAGGCACATATACTACCTTATAGGTCCTTAGTAGCATCTATTTAAGGACTCAGTCCAGTGAGCAGAGTACCAGGGTTCTTTGTTTTCTTGGCTCCCTAGCTTTAAGTCTGCTCCAGTTTCTCCTTGCTTTAGTAGCACCCTCATTCTTTGTAGTGCTTTCACTGGGAAGCCTGATACAGGGCTCCAAACACATCCTAATCTTCTGTGATCTCACCTGAGTCTTGATGCTCAGGTGGTTTTGTTTTGTAACTACTTTATTTCCCAATTAGCACGATATTATGCTATAACATGTAGAAGCTTTCTTCATACTAGCTTCTTTTTTTTTTTTTGAGACAGAATCTTACTTTGTCACTGTGGGTAGAGTGCAGTGGTGTCATCATAGCTCACTGCAATCTCAAACTTCTGGGCTCAAGTGATCTTGCTGCCTCAGCCTCCCAAGTAACTGGGACTACAGGCGTACACCACAACATCTGGCTAATTTTTCTATTTTTAGTAGAGTCAGGTTCTCAGTCTTGCTCAGGCTGGTTTTGAACTCCTGAGCTCAAGTAATCCTCTTGCTTCAGCCTTCCAGAGGGGTAGGATTATAAATACTTGCTTCTTTAACCTAACGTTAAAATGTGAAGTTCTAAGCCAGGCATGGTGGCAAGCACCTGTAGTCCCAGCTACTCAGGAGGCTGAGATAGGAGGATCACTTGAGCCCAGGAGTTCTAGGCTGCGGTGTGCTGTGATCGCACCTGTGAATAGCCACTGCACTCCAGCCTAGGCAAGATAGTGACACACAGTCTCAAAAAAAAAAAAAGCGAACTTCTTTCTATGTCAGTAGAAACATAGCATCTTTTTCAATAACTATTAATACATGGTAGTCCATTCCATTGTGTGGATTTGTCATATATTATTTATCATGCTCATTTTTGTTGTACACTTAGGTTATTTGTAATTTTTTCTATTGTAAATAATACTACAGTGCATATCCTCTATCATTTCCTGGATAGGAATTTACAGAAGTAGAATGGCTAGCTCAGAGCACCTTCTGAGGTTCTTTGATGGCCATAACTATGTGGTTTAATTGTCCCCTAATTGAATCTAGGGACTAGAAAGGCTACTTACAAACTTTTGAACTGTCCTTGCAATTAGGGCTCAATGGCTGCTGGGAATTCAGGCATTTTAAACAGGATTACTGTTTTTTGGTCTTATTTGGTTTTAGGGTGTTTTTGTGTGGGATTTATATTAATACAAGAAGTCCAGATCTCGAGATTTTCTGCAAGTAATAGGCCTAACTGGAGGTGGACTGCCTATAGTAGCTTGAGGGAACTTATGTCACATCAGGGAACCCATAGCTCTCTTGCTTATAGTGGATGCTATGTTGTTATTTACTGTAGAATGGGTGGTTTTGCTAAGTTACAAGTGAAATTAATTTTCTTCAAGAGTCATTAATGAAAACAAAGATAGAAAATCAAGAGATCCATGAAATCACTAAGATTATAAGAGTCTGAACTTAAAAGACAAAGCAGAGAACCAGAGGAGGAATTTGGTAATCAAGCCTGGACTTGGCATAGACATGAATATATGCATTTCTCAAAATGTGAAGCACTGTAAAAGAAATTATGGTTATAATTTGATTTTTCTCTTTTTTCTTTTTAGGTATCTCATTCAGTTGCTAAACTTATATTAGTTAATTTCCACTGGCAAGTCTCAGAGATATTGGACAGGTAAGATATTTGGGGGAGGGGAGATAACATTACCCATAGCACCCCTCTTCGTCCACCCACCTGGTGGTGATTATTGTTTACATTTTGGAGCATATTCTTCCAATCTGCATGATTGATTGATTTAGAGACAAGGTCTTGCTCTGTCACTTCGGCTGGAGTGAAGAGGTGTGATCATAGCTTACTGTAATCTTAAATCCTGGGCTCAAGTGATCCTCCTGCCTCAGCCTCCTGATTAGCTGGAACTATAGAAGCTCACCACCATGCCCTGGTAATTTTTAAAAAAATAGAGACAGAGTTTCACTATGTTGCCAGGCAGGTCTTAAACTTCTGGCCTCAAGTGATCCTCCTGCCTCTCCCTCCCAAAGTGCTGGGCTTTACAGATATGAGCCACCTTGCCTGGCCACCATTCTTAATTTTTAATAAGTGCTCTTCTAGATAACACTTGCCAGCATCTCCAGTTACTTCTTTTTTAGATACATCAAGTGAGGAATGCATCATAATACATGACATATTTCCTTTAGAAAAAATGGGCCAATTTGCCACCCATCACCTCTGCCAGCAGGCTCTTTTGAGTATTCTTTCCAGCTCCTACAGAACCAGAGCTTTTGAGGCACAGACCTTGAAGTCTCAAGATGTCTTAGAAGTTGTCGGGAAGAGGGGTTCCTTTGCCTCCTCCACATTCTCTGTAGAGATCTCCTATTCCCCATCCTCAGAGTCCTGTGCCTCTGTCTAGCTCAGTGTTTCTCATACTCAGCACTATTGACATTTTGGGCTAGATAATTCTTCTTTTTTTTTGGAGACAGAGTCTCGCTTTGTTGCCCTGGCTAGAGTGAGTGCCGTGACGTCAGCCTGGCTCACAGCAACCTCAAACTCCTGGACTCAAGCAATCCTTCTGCCTCAGCCTCCCGAGTAGCTGGGACAACAGGCATGCACCACCATGCCTGGCTAATTTTTTCTATATATATTAGTTGGCCAATTAATTTCTTTCTATTTATAGTAGAGATGGGGTCTTGCTTAGGCTGGTTTCAAACTCCTGACCTCGAGCAATCCTCCCGCCTCAGCCTCCCAGAGTGCTAGGATTACAGGCGTGAGCCACCGCGCCCGGCCCTAGATAATTCTTTGTTATTATGGGGGGACCATTCTCTGAATTATAGATGTTTGGCAGCATCCTTGGGCACCTCTACTTACTAGAAGTCAATAGTAGCAACCCCTCTATGTCCTTGACAATTAGAAATGTCAAATAACCCCTGGGTAACAAAATTTTCTGTGGTGAGAAAAACTGGTTACTACCCATACCCTTTCACATGGCAGTGAGTCTTCCTTTCTCTGTATGATGTGATTTTATTTGTCTACAGAGGAAGATCAAGCCTTCCCTTCTCCAGGCTAAACACAAGTGAAATGGCCATGTCAGCTGGAACATCTCAGCACAATCAGAGAAGGGCAAATGAGTTCCTGATTCACTAACTACACTCATGCTTTATACTCAAGAGCTGAACACATTTAGGTAGAATTGCAGATGAACTGCTCAATATTGTTACTACTGTCCCAAACTCTAGATCCACATAAGTTCTGGTAATGGTGTATCTCTCACTATCCAAATTCTTCCAGCATAACTCAGGAGTATAGATTTGGGTGGCTAAAGATACTTAGAACACTAGTATGGAAACTAGGAATAAAATGGGTCCATTATTAAGTATAATGAAGGAAAACATTCTGACTGATAGGGAAATCACATAGATAAAAAATAATGCTTTCCTGCTCCATTTCCAGGTGTCTTGGAAATATGTTGAGCTGGGCTTTTTGTGGCACTTGTGATAATTCTGTATTTATTTATTTGTTTATTTTTCAGTCACAATGGACATTATGTTTTTTAATGTGCCATTCTTCATCCCAGAATGGAATTAAATTTTTATTAGGAAAGATATTTATTTTTTTAAACTGTGTATGTGATGTTCTTAAGTTTTAAAGAATACTGAAGTAAGTGCTTTAGTGTCCATACAAATAAGAAACCCTCTGACCTTTACTCAAGCCTCTTGTGGCAATCCCTGCCTGGCTGTACCCCCTTCCTTCCCTTCTTTCCCTTCTTTCCTTTCCTTCCTTTCCTTCCTTTCCTTCCTCCCTTTTCAAGGCAACAAGTGTCTTGAATTCACTGTTGATCATTTTCTTGTTTACTCTTAAGTCTTTTATTTGTATGTTTTGGGGACTTTATAGATACAGAATTATGCTGTGTCTTTCAACTTTTAAAATTAACATGGTTGCATTTTATGCCATCCTTCTGTCAAAGGACATTTATTCATCTGCCTGTCAAAAAATGTTTGTGAATTTTTTATCTTTAGCTGTTAAAATAATGCAACTCTGAAAATTCTTGTAGGTGACTCCTAGTGTCACATAATTTTTTTCGGGTTAAATATAGAAAGTGGAATTACTGGGCTATAGCATATGTGTATCTTTAGCTTTACTAGATAATGGCAGATTGTTTTCCAAAGTGATTGTACCACTTTACATTCCCAACAGTGGTATTTGAGTGTTCTCATAAAAGTTTTGTAAGCTGGTGGGTGTAAATTGTATCTAACTGTTTTTAATTTCAATATCCCAGATTATTGAGGAGGTTGAGTATCTTTTCATATGTTTAATGACCATTTGTGCTGCCTCTTCCGTGATATTCCTAAATCTTTTGCCAGTTTTTTTTTACTGTATTTTTTACTGTATTGTCTTTCCAAATGGATTCATAGGAGTTTTTGTTTATTCTGAATACTAATCCTTTGCCAATTTTATATAAATAATATATAAATTATATATGTCTTCCAGTTCGTGGCTTGACTTTTCACTTTATGGTGTCTTCTGATGAACTGAAGTCCTTAAATGTAACACACATTATCAGACTTTTTATTTATATTTTTCATTTTCCGTATCTTAAGAAATTCTTGGGCTGGGCATGGTGGTTCACGCCTGTAATCCTAGCACTCTGGGAGGCCAAGGCGGGTGGATCATTTGAGCTCAGGAATTCGAAACCAGCCTAAGCAAGAGCGAGACCGCTTTTCTACTATAAATAGAAAGAAATTAATGGGACAACTAAATATATATAGAAAATTAGCCGGGCATGGTAGCGCATGCCTGTAGTCCCAGCTACTCGGGAGGCTGAGGCAGAAGGATCACTTTAGCCCAGGAGTTTGAGGTTGCTGTGAGCTAGGCTGATGCCACAGCACTCTAGCCTGGGCAACAGTTGAGACTCTATCTCAAAAAAAAAAAAAAAAAAATTTATTTCCTATTCTGAAGATATAGAGATATTTGCTTGTATTTCCAGAAAGGGATTTAAAACAGATCTGGCCGTCATAAGTATTTTTCTTACAATTCAGTGCCTTTGAGGCAGAGTTACTTTTCTTATACCAATTGAGAGCTAAAAATTGAAAGAGAAAAAAGTCTTTGTACTAAGGTGCAAAGAAGCTTGGTTCTGTGAGGAGGTAATTAGAGACAAAGACTATTTCAGTATGACTACAACACATAGTGGTCTGTCTGTTATTGCTCAAAGATAAAAATGTCTTTAATTTCTGATTCCCTTTATTTCTGCTTTTTGTTTTGTAGATACAAGTCCAATTCTGCTCAACTGCTAGTTGAGGCTCGAGTTCAGCCTAATCCATCAAAACATGTGAGTGTCTCTTACTTGAGTAAGCCTTTTCCTGATGCACATGGCTCTTGCTGTGGCTTACAGTGACATTGAGAACCATCTTTGCTTTGTTATAGCATAACACACCCAAAATATTTGTTCCAGTGTTGACCTAAATCTTCTATTTCTGTTACGGTTTGAAAAGATTCCTCGCAGATAGGGTATAAATCATAGCCTGTGCTTGGGCCCCCTCCAGCCTCCCCTTCCTCTCTGTGCTTACGCACAGCCTGGACTTGATTCCTCCGAGTGCCTTGGTTTTCCTGAAATCACTGCATACCTCTTTGATTCTGTTTGTGCTTTCCGTGGCCTGGAATGTTCAGACTCTATCCCCATCTTATTTGTGGGAATGGAATTTACCTTAAAAACCCAAATCCAAACTGATTCTTTCACAAAGCCTGTCTCCTGTGATCACTCCCCTCCAAACTCACATAATTATATCTTAGGCTCTTACATGTGATGTAGTGATTAACTCGTATCATTTTACCTCCCTTCCCGTAGGATCAGCAACTTAACAATGTATAGTGATTTTCTGTGTATCTAAGAGCTCCACAAACATTTGTTGAATGTTTTTTGAATGAAGGCTATGTTAAAAAAATAAGCTCTTAGGAGGGAGAATTGGGGCTCAGATCACCATATAATTTCTGCAGCCTCTTAAGAAATAAGGTTTTCAAAAGCATACTGGATAAACATGACAATCCAGTTCTTTTCCTCAACTTGCCTTTTATATTACCAGTGAACTAAAAAGAACCTGATATATAAACTTGTAATTGGACCTTTTCATTGGTTTGTGGTTTTGGCTTAGGGTCCCCAAATTGTCTGCCAGTTTGTGTAGCATGGTGTGGTGTGGATTCTGGAGTTCATGTTTTACAGTTATTTCCCCACTTACTAGAAGAATTCCTTCCTTAGTAGGTATCTTCCCCATCCTTCTAAATTAATTACATGTGACATCTCTGGTGTATTATATATGGATGAGTTGTAACTTGGTAAAAGCTGTAATATTTTGTGGTTTGGGCATATTGATATGGAAAAACCACTGTCCTTGACGAGTAAAACTGAAGCGTTGGCTGTTACTGTGTTTCCCCCAAAATAAGACCTACCCATAAAATAAGCCCTAGCAGGATTTCTAAGCATTTGCACAATATAAGCCCTACCCAGAAAATAAGACCTAGTGATGGGCGTGGCTATGCAGCATATGTGCACAACCCATGTATTTCGTCGCAGAGCCGTAAAGAAGATGAGCAGCCCTTCTCATCTGCCCCATCATGACAGCTACTATCCCAGAGGTGACCAGAAAGGTGCGTGCAGCCCCACCAACAAGGTCACCTCCCCCTGTCAGGTCCCAGCCATCCTGTGCGTGCTACAAGCTGAGGCTTTGAGGGAAAAATAACACATCCTCTGAAAATAAGCCCTAGGGTGTCTTCTTGAGGAAAAATAAATATAAGACCCTGTCTTATTTTCGGGAAAAAACGGTAGAACCTTTATAGACTCAGCCTCTAAGAACTTTTGTGACTGAGTTTGTAGTAATTGTTGAGGGGTCACTCTGTGCTATATGAATGGGGACAGTTTATAAAAGAAACCTGATAGCCTGTAAAAGAAGTTGAACTAAATGACTTCTAAGGACCTTGGCAATTCTGAGATCCTGAGTTTTCTAATCTGACATTATAAACCACTGTAAGTTCTCATTTTGGCCTTCTGTCTGAATGCTAGTGATTCTGCAAGCTCAGCTCAGTTGCTACCTCCTTCAGGAAGCCTTCCTGGTATATACTTTGTACTTAGCACTCTTGCAACTCAGAGTCCACACATTGCAGTTGAGCTCTGACACTTGTTGCAGAGTCAGTGTTACCTTCCATGAGCCCAGCTGTATGAGGCCTTATGGCCTCCTGGACCTACGGCTCCTCTTTGGTTCATGTGGCTGTCCTCTCTTCAGGTCCCCACAGCCCATCCTTCTCACCACTGCGCAGTGTGTATGCAGTTTGTGCGAAAGGAAAACCTACTCTCTCTGGCCTGTCAGCACCAGTTTTGCCGCAGCTGCTGGGAGCAGCATTGCTCAGTACTTGTCAAGGATGGCGTGGGTGTGGGTAAGTCTGCCATAGAACTTTTAACAGGCTGGTATAAAGTGTTTGTCTTCAACTCTGCCTTTTTGTCTACTCAGGTAAACTGAGTATTTTTTTTCTTGAGACTGACTGAGGTTTTTTATTGTCAGAACTAGTGGTTTCCAGACACATCAGTAAACAGTCTAAAAGTTTTCTCCAGCCCTCAGCAAAATGAAAAACTTAAAGATATTTTAAAAGGTGAAAGATTTATATGATCTGAAGAGAAACCAGAATATAAGATATTGTAAATCTTAGTGTGAGCGTAAGGCTGCCTTCTCTCACCTTTTGGGAGAATGGTGCTTTTAAGCTGCCTACCCTATCTTGATTCCCTACATGGCAGCTATAACTCAGGAGCACCCAAGAAAATTTGCTGCTATTTAGGTAATGTAGCACAAATCAAATTTGATGATGAGTTACAGGAGTATTTATTATACTAAGACTTGACATTGAAACTAATTATCATCACATTAATTGGTATCTGCAAAATACCACAATTGGTAATAATCACATGCCCATAATACTAACCATCATAAAACTAAATTATTAGTCAAGAACCCCATATAAGGATTTTTAAAATGATTTTGTTAAAAAATAAAATGATTTTGTAATTTACTGGTTCTATTGGTGAGATATATGTATATATGAAATTTGGCTAATATTTTAGTTATATCACTTTGAAAATATGTTAATTTTTCTCTTCTCTTTGGATAAATTCTGTTGCTTCAGGGGTTTCCCATATGGAATCTGGATTTGTTGGTTAAACCCAGCAGGCAAGTATATTGTCTTGTGTCTTCTGTAATATGGTCGTCTATCAGGTTGTCTTTGTTCAACAGGAGTCTCTTGTATGGCTCAGGACTGTCCACTCCGTACACCAGAGGACTTTGTGTTTCCGTTGCTTCCCAACGAAGAATTGAGAGACAAATACAGGCGCTACCTCTTCAGGGACTATGTGGAGGTATGGCCAGATGGTCATCACAGTTACTTATTTTATAGACTAGGTTACCATTAGGTACTGCCCTTTAAAGAAAGAGTTCCATGGCTTTAAAAAAGTTTGAAAACCACTAGAGTGGTATTGAACACAGGCCCTGGGGTTAGACAAACCAATGTGTGAAACCTGGGTCTGTTCCTTCCTTGGCTGTGTGACTATTGACCCATTATTGTAGCTCTCTGAGTCTTGATTTTCTCTTTTGTAGAATGGACAGACATCCCCACCTTATACATAGTTGCTAAACACATTGACTGCCATGTGAGTCGTATTTAACTAAGGCTTAGTTTTGACCCTGGGGCCTTGTAAAGCAAAACCCTGCAGTTGGTTCATGAAAATATTTGTTGATTGCTCTTATTGTTACAATTCATATTGACAATTCTAAAAGCATGGATTGTGTTGCATATAATTCATGCACAGAAAACAATAAAAAATAGCAAATTAGAAAGGATCATTTTGTTTTCATAAAACACCATGGCCCTAGGGAAAAAAATTTTTTTCCTAGTGTGGCAGTCAATGTGTTAAACAAGCCGTTGTATGTCAGGGGATGAAAACAAGTTAGGCATACGTCAGTATTTGCTGTTTCGTTCAGTTTACTATGTGATTCAGCACAGAGAAAGGGTATTGCTTTTTGAGCAATTTGAAAACTTGTCCGGGATTCCAGCGTGGTAAGTTTTGGAGTCCTTTTCCTCTATTGGACTACCTGTCCGAGCTTGGTGATTCCATGCAGCATAGTTTTCATCTTTGTCCTTTATGCCTAAGCTTATTGGATTAATTTGTGATCTGGGTCTTCTGATGCATGTGCTGCAGGATAAACAGAAGGCCTTGCTATTTGTGCTGTTTGCTGCCTTTGGTAGATTCCTGAGGGTCGTTGAGCCCCTCACAGCTATCTTATACACAGCTACTGAGCTTTTCCTTTCCAGCCCTGGTCCATAGGCATGTTCATCTCACAGATGCAATTCTGTATTCTATTTCATAATAAAACCTTGAATCATTCTGGTGAGATGCTGCCTGGTTTAAGCTAAACATTCAAAGGTCCTCTTCAATATTGGACTAATGTCTGATCTTCATGACATCTATCCTGAGTTCATATAGCTCCTTGATATAGTCATTAGCTGGAAGAACAGGTGTTTGAGCACTCAGGGGGGTCTAATTTGGAGGCAGCAACTAAGGGATGTCCTCATTGTTTCCCCTTGGTGTGTTCACAGAGTCATTACCAGCTCCAGCTGTGCCCTGGTGCAGACTGCCCTATGGTTATTCGGGTACAGGAGCCTAGAGCTCGCCGAGTGCAGTGCAATCGGTGCAACGAGGTCTTCTGGTAAGAGTGAGTGGGTAGTGAGCAGCCTTGGGCTTGTGACCCATCCTCCTCCAAAGCACCCACTGCTATTGCTGTGTATGAAGGTGTGGATGGGAGAGGTGTGGTCTCTGAGCCAAAAGAGCAGCTCTGCTACAGGTGGGCAGGTTTGTGCCCAGCATCTCATGGTCCATAAGCTATTTGATAAGTATTCAGTCTGGAGACAAGGAAGTGGCACAGATTTTTGGAGAGTGTATTATGGTTTATGCTAGTAGGACTCAATGGCCCAAAGATTGTATGGGTACATATATCTACCTGCACATATAATTCGCTGTGTTTGAAGGTACAGCCTTCAATGTTTTAATCTTTCTCTGTCTTAGTCTTTCTTGGCTAATTTCTATAAAACTAATTCAAAAATATGTATCTGCTTCCATTCAGTAGATATCATGGGAATAACTAAAGTTTACTGGAGGCTTACCAGGTGACAGATACTATCCTGATTATTTTCCCTGCATTATCACATTTGTGTAGGTAAGGAACCCTTATGTTCTAGGTAAGGAAATCAAGGTACAAGGTAAACCTGCTGTTAAATGGCAGAGCCATAATTTAGGTACAGATCTGTCATCCTAATCATGCCTCCTTGGAAAAGATTCATGGTGGAGCTTCAGAGAAACTACATGGGAAATGTGTTTGTGGGCACACATGCCTGACTTTTCAAGATATTGTTGAGGGACTCTGTGGCCCATGTAAGGTTAAGAATTGATAATGAAGTTCTCTTTATCCTGTGTCCCACTTTACGAACTTCTCTTCCTGGGGCATGTATTTGGCTATCTGCCTGAGGGCCTTTACTATCCACAAGAGTACTGTTGACTTGGACAAAAAGGAAATTGAAAACATAGGAGCCTAGCCTGATGAGTATTGGAGTGTTTTTCTTTTCTATTTTAAGTTTCAAGTGTCATCAGATGTATCATGACCCTACAGATTTCGAAAGTTCTGACATTTGTGCATCCTCATGTGCACGTCTGGCTGGGAGGTGAGGTGAGACTCCCAGAAGTAGATCTCAATCCTGCCTTGATCTGAGCTGAGAAGTCCTTCTCAGAGCATCTTTGACATCCTTTCAGGAAGGGGTGACACCACACAAGATATTTAAACAGAATCATTTGGGGATATTAGAGCATGTCTTAGAAGGTCTCAGGTCGAAGAGACATTGATGCAGTATTTCATTATAATCCTGGGTAAGTAAAGGTCCCGAGGTCTCGAAAGGTGACTTTATCTCTTTGAAAAGCTCTAATTCATGATCTGTTGGCTTGGACAAAAGGAAAATTTGAAACAAGTATTTGAATGTTTTTCTTTTCCAATTTTAAGTTTCAAGTGTCGTCAGATGTATCACGCCCCCACAGACTGCGCCACAATCCGGAAATGGCTCACGAAGTGTGCAGATGACTCTGAAACGGCCAACTACATTAGTGCTCACACTAAAGATGTAAGGACTGTATCTTACCTATCATGGATTTGCCCTTCTTAGTGCTGCCCAGGGCCTTGCCTTGGAGATCTGCCATCTGAGAACACAACACCCAGAGTCCCACGGCCCTTTATAGAGGCTATAGCCCTCACCTAGACTTGGGAGAGTTTGCAGCAGTTTATCATAGAATGCATTGGCTGCTTTTATTTTATTTTATTTATTATTATTATTATTATTTTTATTGATTGACAGAGTTTCGCTTTGTTGCCCAGGCTAGAGTAAGTGCTGGGGCATCAGCCTCGCTCACATCAACCTCAAACTCCTGGGCTGAAGCGATCCTTCTGCCTCAGCCTCCCAAGTAGCTGGGACTACAGGCATGTGCCAATTGCTCTTGCTCAGGCTGGCTTCGAACTCCTGACCTCGAGCAATCTGCCCCCCTCGGCCTCCCAGAGTGCTAGGATTACAGGCGTGAGCCACCGAGCCCGGCCTAGGTGCATTTATTTTAATAAAATGCCAAAAATACCTGGAAGAGTTTGACCCACAGGGGAACTGATTAGAAGAAAATTAATTTTCATTGAATTCCTACCAGGCTTTAACAGCTCTGGAAAGAGGCGATTTATTAGCCACACCTGATAAGTAGTAAGTCTGTAATGCAAGTCCAGACCTGCCTAGTTCTCATTTTGAAGCTTCCCATGGGAAAATATGGCCTACAGGCTCTAGGGGCCACTGTACCCTGTGCCAGGCACTCCCAAGCACAGCTGTGACTATGACATCATGAAACTTAGTCTACTTCATGGCAGTGAGAGGGCACAGCATCAGACTGTTCTCTACATTGCTGCCTGAGGTTGCTGGCATCTCTCAAATGAGAGAGAGAAGAGATTTAGAGGTAGTTTTCTTGCCCTCTTCTGGAAGCAAATGCCCAGGCAAGCTAATCAGGAGTTAATCCAGTGTGGCAGCTCTTGTGCTTCTTTGGCAGTCCTCTCAAGCAGGCAGGCTTTCTGCTGATTCAGCTCTGTGCTTAATCTGAGCAGCTTCATGGCAGGGGCAGATGGTGCTTGAAGTGTTTCAGAGCCAAATATGCTGACCTCATTTCCTTGAATTGCTATTCCAGCCTCAGCGACCTGCCGCATTTAAGTGAGATACTCAACCCAGGAGTGCTCGCACGATGAGCTACTGGGCACAAGTGCCAGGAGCTTTTGTGTAGTTTGTCTTAAAACTGACGTGGTGGTACGTGAGCCTAATGGCACTCTTCTGTCTCCTCAGTGTCCCAAGTGCAACATCTGCATTGAGAAGAATGGAGGCTGCAATCACATGGTGAGCAGAAGCCTGTATACTTTGCATGTGTGACATGGAGCCTTTGATCAGCGTGCCCTTAACATGTTCTCTTCTGTTTCCCTCTGACAGCAATGCTCTAAATGTAAACACGGTGAGTCCCAGGCTTGGTGCGTAAGGCCTAGTAGCATGGTCTGTGTTTCTTGTGCTTGGGTCTCCATTGCCATTTTAGTGAGTACTTTTGTAGTGAAATGACAAAACAGAGGGGAGCCTCAATCACTTACAGTCACAATCACTGCCATGAAGTAGCTCTTGATTTTTATTGATTTTTTTTTATCTTTTGGTCCCTCTTATAATCCCACTGCCTCATTGCTGACACACGTAGTCAGAAGTCAAGTTTGAGATGACCCTTGTGATTCTCAGTCATCCAAGAAGATTTTAGTGTGTTCATTTTATTCTTTTTGCCAAGGCAGGTAAGTAGCATGGGGCTTATCTGTGCAACCTTATAGATAACCTTTTAGAGCAAGTTGTACGTGGTTTTGCCAGAAGTAGTAAAATAATATTTTCCCTTAAGGTTTTATAAAGTTTCTCAAGAGAGTCTTGATTTAGCCTTCAGGTCTCTTTTATCTATCAGAAACAGTTTACATAGCTAGAACCTGTTGGTTTTGGGTTTTCTCCTACCAAGTCAAGTGAGGAAACAAAGTCCTTTCAAGTAGAAAATATGTCCATGTAGGTCTACACAACTGCTTTGATGCTGACCAGGAGCTCCTGAGAGTTTCTCTTTGTAAGGGCCCATACAAATGCTATTCCTAGGAGACCTCTGTAATCAGAGTGAACATGGCAAGGTCTTAGGAACAGTGACTACAGTGTAGAATTAAAATAGGCCAATTAGAAGAGGCATATTTTCTCCGTAGGTACCCCATTATGTGTGTTTGAGTGAGAGAGAAGTGTATCACACATTTAGAACAATGAAAAATATGCAAAAGACACACAGTTTAAAGAATGACAAACACCTCACTATCAGATGTTACTAGAGCCCAAGAAGCCCCCATGTGCCCCTCCTTAGTCTCTATATCTCTCGACACACACAGTTATTAACTACCATCCCTTGGTTTGCTGTATAGTTATACCACCTATATGGGCAACCCTAGGGAGTGTATTATTATGAGAGCTCCCAGGAGGAGAGAAGCTGAACCATCTCTGGGTGTCTATCTTTGGCTTCCCTAAAACTTCATGAGAGCCCCTTTTGGGAAGTTAGTGAGCCAAGTTATGAGAGTAAATCCTGGGAAACAGGATTTGCCACTGTCAGGGTCTCTGGCAAAGACAGAATATAGACCAGGTATAAGGTATTATTAGAACACACATTGTGTATTCTAGATAGCCAGGTGGGTCTCACTTGGACAAGTTTCTGCTTCTCATAGTGGCATTGACACAGCAAACCAGTGGTCTTTGCACAGTCAGCATTTACCTGTATGGAATTAATAAGGCACAAAGCATATGTGCTCAAGGAATAGAGAATATCCACAGGCTGTTCATATCAACAAGGAGAGACCACAGGGACAGTTGGGATATAACAGGGATGAGAGGTGTACATTCTCTTTGGAAAGAGGTACCCTTGGAAAGTTTTGGTCAGGTCACCCCTCTGGGACAGGGTCTATTCATCCCATTGCTTTGCCTGTACCTTGGAGGAATGTGGGGTTGTCTTGTGGGTATAAATGACTCTTCCTCTGTTCTGTGCAGACTTTTGCTGGATGTGTCTAGGAGATTGGAAGACTCATGGCAGCGAGTACTACGAGTGCAGCCGTTACAAGGAGAATCCTGACATTGTCAACCAGAGCCAGCAAGCTCAGGCCAGGGAAGCCCTCAAGAAGTACTTATTCTACTTTGAGAGGGTAGGTGTCCTCTCCTGCACTTGCCCTTCCAAGGTGTGCTTCTTTACTTGGCCTGCTGGAGTGGGATTCCCAGGGACTGGTAGCCAGGGGCAGCCAGCCCTAGCTGACGGGGATGGACCCTGGTACTGACCTTGGTTGAATGTTTGATTAAAGGACAGTGAAGGGCCATCAGACAGTCTTTTCCATCCAGTGCCATCTTAGTAGTAAGATTTAGAGAACAGTTCCTCTCAGGGAGACTCTTCAGAAACCCAAAGAACACAGCACATTTTAGTCTCTAAGCACAGTAGGCCATCATAGGCCTAGCTTTGCTTAGTCTTCAGGGCTGGAGTCACATTGCCCCAGAGGGGTGGAGTGATCTGGCTAGGAGATAGCTACTCTAGAGAGATTAGAAGTGTGGACTGGGTGGGGGGAGGGGTGTCAAAAAGAAAGGGTATGGACTGATGAAGACCCTTTCTCACACTCTCAAGGACACATAGTCCCCATAAGTTAGAGGAGTTTGTAACACCCTGAGGCAAGGTATCTATCCTGAACTCTTGTGTAGAGCTATGCACCTTCCTGGGACTCTTGCAGTTTTCTCTTCTTTCGGTACCCTGTAGTGGGAAAACCACAACAAAAGCTTGCAGCTAGAGGCACAGACATACCAGCGGATTCATGAGAAGATTCAGGAGAGGGTTATGAACAATCTGGGGACATGGATCGACTGGCAATACCTACAGAATGCTGCCAAGCTCTTGGCCAAGGTATCCACCACCTCTCTTTTCTAATCCCCAGTCCAATGCCTGGCCATGTGGGGCACAGACCTCTGAGGGTAAGACACCCTGTGGGGGCTGGTTGGGTTGGCACCCTATGTACCCCTGCATGCTTCTGCTTATAGGTCATTTCCCTATAATGTGTGCCTCAAGGGCCCAGCCCTCTGCTGGATGTTCAGCAGATTTCTAAGAAGAATGTGCTACTGCCTCTGCCTGCAGAGAAAACTAGAGCATTTTTCTTCTCCTTTTGTCCCATCCGTGCATCACTCAAAGGAGAATAAGAGGTTGTCTTTGGACAAGTGCTGAGATAGATGTGTGGACTGTGATAGTAAAGAGGAATTAAGAGGGAAAAGCCATTGAAGTAGCTGTTAATAATAAATTACAGTTTAAAAAAGGAACTGTAGGCTGGGTGCGGTGGCTCATGCCTGTAATCCGAGCACTCTGGGAGGCCGAGGCGGGCAGATTGCTTGAGTTCAGGAGTTCAAAACCAGCCTGAGCAAGAGCAAGACCCCCTGTCTCTACTATAAATAGAAAGAAATTAATTGGCCAACTAATACATATATAGAAAAAATTAGCTGGGCATGGTGGCCCATGCCTGTAGTCCGAGCTACTCTGGAGGCTGAGGCAGCAGGATTGCTTGAGCCCAGGAGTTTGAGGTTGCTGTGAGCTAGGCTGACGCCATGGCACTCTAGCCTGGACAACAAAGTGAGACTCTGTCTCAAAAATAAAAATAAATTGAAAGAGCATCAGTCCTAAAAAAATAAATAAATAAATAAAAAAGAAAAAGAAAAAAAATAAAAAAGGAACTGTGGGTGTTTTGTAACCATTTTTTATTTCAGTGTTTTTTGTTTTTTTGAGACAGAATCTCACTCTTGTTGCCTGGGCTAGAGTGCTGTGGCATCAGCCTAGCTCACAGCAACTGCAAACTCCCGGGCTCAAGCAATCCTGCCTCAGCCTCCCAAGTATAGCTGGAACTACAGGCATGCGCCACCATGCCCGGCTAATTTTTTCTATTTATTTTTAGTTGGCCAATTAATTTATTTCTATTTTTAGTAGAAATAGGGTCTTGCTCTTGGATCAGGCTGGTTTCGAACTCCTGGCCTGGAGCGATCTTCCCGCCTAAGCCTCCCAGAGTGCTAGGATTACAGGCGTGAGCCACCAAACCTGGCCTTTATTTCAGTTTTTCCCACGTCTTACCCTCTTTGGCTTGACCTCATTTCTTTCAGGTCCATACCTGTAGAACCAGGCTAATTTGCATAGTTAAGTAAGAATTCTAAGAGTTAGCTGAACTGCAACTAGGTTAGAATCACAGACACAAGTCTCTTCTCTTTATTCCTCCTGCAGTGTCGATACACCTTGCAATACACCTACCCATATGCATACTACATGGAGTCTGGACCCAGGAAGAAATTGGTAAGGCAAAGCCATCCCTCTTCTCTGTCCTATTTACTTCAGAGATCCCCTTGTCTGCCAGCACTTTGCAGGAGAGCAGGATGCAGGTCCTGGTCATTGGGAGGGCAAAATCAAAACAAAACTGTCTAATTGCAAAATTCCTTTTCTACTCTGGGCACCTCCAAAATAGATCTCAGGTTCTGTCATTTTGTGTAATAGTAAAGCAGATGTACCTAAGCCCTGAACAACCATATTTAAAGGATGATTGGCTTAAAAGGTCTGTGGCACTTGGGAGACAAATGCCCATGCTTTCGAAGATAATTCATCATGCTTGTCTTTGAGTTATAATTGGCTTTTATACCTTTGTTTAATTCTTCATCTTAGATATGTGTTATTCACGCTAATTACAAAGTAATTCACATTTATTGTTTAAATGTTGGAAAACATAGAAAAGCATCTACATCATCCTTAATTCCACCAGTAAGAAATGACTACTATTAGCATTTTCTAGCTTTGTGAAATTAATATTATGTATGTACTCAAGGTTATATATAACAACATTTTATTTGTTACAACAGCTTATTGTTATAGCTATCACAGTTTACCAGACTGGTAAACACCATTTTTTTTGTTTTGAGACAGAGTCTCGCTTTGTCGCCCAGGCTAGAGTTGAGTGCTGTGGCATCAGCCTAGCTCACAGCAACCTCAAACTCCTGGGCTCAAGCAATCCTGCTGCCTCAGCCTCCAGAGTAGCTCGGACTACAGGCATGTGCCACTATGCCTGGCTAATTTTTTCTATATATATTAGTTGGCCAATTAATTTCTTTCTATTTATAGTAGAGACAGGGTCTCGCTCTTGCTCAGGCTGGTTTTGAACTCCTGGCCTCGAGCAATCCGCCCGCCTCCGCCTTCCAGAGTGCTAGGATTATAGGCGTGAGCCACCGTGCCCGGCCAACACCAATTTGTAAATGACTGCATAAATGTCCCATTATATGGTTGTTTCTGTCCCATTATTTGTTGTTTCTGTTTTTTGATATTTTAAATTTGATAGTGAGGAATATTTTTTTGTTTGGTTTTTTTTTTTAACTTTTTTTTTTTTTTGAGACAGAGTCTCACTTTATTACCCAGGCTAGAGTGAGTGCCGTGGCGTCAGCCTAGCTCACAGCAACCTCAAACTCCTGGGCTCAAGCAATCCTGCTGCCTCAGTCTCCCAAGTAGCTGGGACTACAGGCATGTGCCACCATGCCCGGCTAATTTTTTCTATATATATATTAGTTGGCCAATTAATTTATTTCTATTTATAGTAGAGATGGGGTCTCGCTCTTGCTCAGGCTGGTCTNTTTTTTGAGACACTCTCACTCTGTTGCCCAGGCTAGAGTGCTGTGGCATCAGCCTAACTCAAGCAACCTCAAACTCCTGGGTTCAAGCAATCCTTCTGCCTCAGCCTTCTGAGTAGCTGGGACTACAGGCATGTGCCACCATTCCCAGCAAATTTTTTCTATATATTTTTAGTTGGCCAATTAATTTGTTTCTATTTTTAGTAGAGGTGGGGTCTCGCTCCTGCTCAGGCTGGTCTTGAACTCCTGACCTTGAGTGATCCTTCCGCCTCAGCCTCCCAGAGTGCTAGGATTACAGGCGTGAACCACCACGCCCAGCCTGATACTGAGGAATATTTTTGTGCATAAAGCCAATCTCCTTAGATATATAATTAGTAAGTCAATATAAGTTTGAGAATTTTCAAGGCTCTTGATTTATGTAAGGCCTGAAAAAAATGAAAAGTTCAGTGAATACAGTGTCTGAGAATATTCATTGTGACTTGTTTTTTGTAGCATCTGTTTATATATATGTTGGGAGCATTTTCTCCAGTGGCTTTAATTCTTCCCCTTCCTCTGGGAGTGAAGGGTGGATGTTGCCTTGTCATTTGGCTATACTCTTAGGGTAGCCTTTTGTTCGTTTTTTTGTTTTCTTCTTCTTTTTTTTTTTTCCACTTTCTATCTTTATTTTTTCCATCTGCTTTTGTGAAAGAAGAGCCTTTTGTTTGAATTATGGCTCTGTGCGTAGGGAATTTCACTATCTGGGGGCAGCATCAGGGTGTCTGTAGTTCTGCAAGCCTGAAGTGCTGTGTGTACCCTCACACACACACACCCCAATCTATAGGCCCTGCCCCAGCTACATTTCCCTCACCTTTTGACTCTCCTGCTCTGCCCATGCAGTTTGAATACCAGCAGGCTCAGCTGGAGGCTGAGATCGAAAACCTCTCATGGAAAGTGGAACGTGCAGATAGCTATGACAGAGGGGTAAGTGTCTGCTGTCTTCTGGGACTCCATATTGCAGGTAAGGGAGGAGTGGCATGGTAATTGGTGACAGTGTGGTAGTCATGTGGACTGGAACCTGCTGCTGAGAAGGGTGGGCAGGGCAGTGCATTTGACTCCTTGAAGCCCCTGACAAAGCAGGTATGGCTTTGGCTCATCCATCCTCCTTGGACTGGTTCATGCCAGCACCCATCTTGCTTCCCTGGTGCAGGACTTGGAGAACCAGATGCACATAGCGGAGCAGCGAAGGAGAACCCTACTGAAGGATTTCCATGACACCTAACTGGGACATGGATGTGCTGGGGTGAGGAAGATGTGGCTGCAAGGTCTCCCAGCTGCCATACTGCATGCTGCAGGCTCTGCCTTTCACGACCCCAGTCAACAGCCAGGGCCCCACTCCTGAGAGACACTGGCAACACCTCTTAGTCAATTTCTGTTTTCTTCTCATCTTTTCACTTTTTGTTTCTACCAGGGTAGAGGTCATGTTGAATTGACCTCTTTTCAGGACTTTTAATTTTCCCCTGGATGGTTATCGGGAGGGAGGGAGAGTTTTTTCTGAATGGCTATTAATAGTATTAGATCATTACAACTTATGTAATTTTCAAAGGTTGTACAATTATACAAGAAAAGGCAAAACATAGGATAACACAAAGCCCTTTTAAAAAATAAATTGGCATTGGAGTGTTTTATCATCTAGCTATTTTACTTAGAAAGTAACATATGCTGCCCACCTACCCTGCCTCACAATGTCTGTACTTGAAGAGGGTCCTAGAGTGGTCTCTGCTGTCCAGATTCACATGTGTTTGGCCAGAGCTGGAGTCCCAAGGGAAGAGTGTGGGTGGCAATGGAGAAGAAGTTGGCCTGTGCAATGGACATATCGAGCACAGAGTCACATCATGCCTCCTGCCTTACCTTGGAAGTAAGAAGACAGTACAGAACAGGGTGTTCTTGCCACCGGTGTCATCTCTGGTGGTACTGTGTGTCTGTGGGCTCATCTTTATTCTTGAAAGTGAGATTTCCCTGAGTCTGGCTACTGAGGCCAGAGCCTATAGCACACACAGGTGGGCTGCAACCCCACAGACTAGGGGATGCAGGTTGAGCAAAGTCTCTCCTTTTGTCTCATAAACACAGAGATCTACTTTCAAAGGGAATTGTCCCCCCAAATAAATTTGCTTTACCTTCATCCCTTTTTTGTGCCAGTATTCAAGTGGTGTAACTGGCCAGGGTCACATGCAGCTGTACCTGAGGGTGTCTTGCTGTACTCCCATGTGGTGAACATCAGGAGCAGAGTTCAGCATGGCCTCCCTGGCTCAGGGGCCAGGTTTTCATGTTACTTGTAACATGTCCAGTGGCTGCTCTGGGGCTGGGGTGTGTTCCCCCTTGCCTGGTCCCAGCTGTCAAAGGAGACCACCTCTAGGGTCTGTGAGTCTAAGACCAGGAGAGTCCTTGGTTTGTGGTCCTAGCTCTTGTATCCTGTACTAGGAGGAGCTGGCCAGAGGAAAGAACCAGCTTTTGCATAGTCAAGTGCAAGGGAGCAGGTGCTTTGCCTGGTGTCCTACCTGTCCTGAACCTGGTCCTGTGGGCCTTTGAAAAGTTAGATCTGTGATCTCTGGGGTTTCTGTGGCTTTGTTCAGTGCCTACACTGTGAGGCAGACAGAGCTGTCTATGCCCTCCCAGGCCTCCTTGACCTCCTGAGAGATCTGTGAATATTGTGGTGGAAATTCTTTAATATTTCATACATTTCACCTCCAGTCAGCAATTTCCCAGGTACCATGTAAGCGGTAAAACTGAGTCATTTTTGACAGAGGACAGATGTGACTCTTGGTCATGCTGTAAATGCCTGGTTGTGGGTTCCCTCTCCCTTTCTACACCGAGGGTTTTGTCTCTTCCTGTAGTCCCCAGCAAGGGAGAGACTGTGGGATGGATTGGGCGAACAAATTTGGAGTGTAGCAAATGCACCCAGAATGGCACAGCGGGAGCTAATAGTGAATGAGAAGAGTACCTGCTGCAGGACGCAGGGCAGGGTGTGAATGCTGTGTTGGCGCACACAGTATCCTGGCATCTGAGCCTTCATCTCTCCATCGAGTCTTTTCTGTGGCAGCGTCGTGGCACAGGATCTGAGTTTTAGCTATGCATGCTAATCATGCCCTGGGCATTTTTTGGACTGCATAGTTGCCAGATTCTGCAGTTGTGTCCAGTGTGGCCCTGCCCACTGGAGCTGCAGGAGTGTCTGTGCCCAGCCTATAGCCTGTAGCTCTTGACCTGTGGAGAGCTTCCTTTTATGCCCCCAGCGGCCGTCCTTTTGTTAACATTATCAGGAAGATGGAAAAGGTCAGGGAGAATTTTTCTGCCCTGCAAAGGATAGAAGAGAAAAGAAGACACAGTATTTTCATGAATTCACCATATCTCTTTGTTTTTCTTCAAAGAAAAAGTTAATTGAGCCAATGTCATCTGCTCAAAGTTGAGTGGTTTATTCAAAATAAACTGTAAGTTTCTGATTATATAAGTGTGTGTAGAGTCTTTCTTCAAAGAGTCTAAGTAGGGTCTAATCTGCTGAGCTAGATTTGGCTCTGCCTTTTTTCCCTTTCTGGCTGTGTGACGAGAGGACACCTATAAGTGGTCCCTGTGGGGGAAAGAGGAATATCGAGTCCCTCAAAGCAGACGTTGGAGCATAGGACTGTGGAGTATGGCAGTGATGGCTTCACAGGGACCCTGAGGGTTATGAAGAAACAACTCATGACAGAAACTGGAAGTGTTTGGAATCTAATCCCTAAGGTGAAGAACAGGAAATGGGGTTTGAGTTCTGACTGAGGGTTCTATGTTTGTGGTATCGGGAGTGGCAGCAACTTCTATGGTGGGTAGTTGGGGATAACGTGAAAGCTCCAGATCTGTGAGCAGCATGCACAGGGCAGATGAGGCTAGAAGACCTTACGCACTGCCATTCTGAATTCCACAGTTCTTTGGGACCTCAAGTGTGCCAAGCCTAATGCTTGGCACCTGGCATACAGTGGTATCCTGCACCCTCTAGGAGCCTCTAGCTCATGGGGGACACAAAAGGAATTGGTCACTAGTGACTTTTTATTGGGGCAGCAAGGCCAGGGGCTGAAGGACCACCCATGCATAGGGCCACTCCTGCAGACAGTGAGCAGGAAACCGTGGCCTTGGCACCATACCCATGGTGATCCTAGAAAGAGACAAGTGGAAATACATTCTAGCAAAGTGCAAAGGAGGGGTTTTCCATGTAGCCCCCAGGGGTTCACAAAACAAGCATCTGAACATCACCTGTATGCCGGACTCTGGGGCACTGGGGACCCAGCCATTGATTAAATTAAGGCAGACCAGTTCCTGTCCCTGCAAGACACTAACAGTGACTGGGCCACATACCCACTTAGTTATCACAGCAGACCTGTGAGGTAGATGCTGTCGTCCACATTACATAGCTGTTTAAAATGAGAATTTGCCCAAGGCTATAGGCAAATGGCAAAACAACAAAAAACATGTTTGCTGTTAGAAACTAGAAAGTCCAATTTTTATAATACACATTAGAACAGCTCAGCACAAGGCCCAGATTTGGCAGTGCGTAATCAGCAATGGAGGATTGCCATGACGTCAAAAGGGCCAGAGGTTTTAAAAGGCAGAGAAATTCTGCTTTTTGATGTGGTTGTGAAATTCCCACAGCCAACAGTAGGTGGAGCAGAAATGGGGGTGAGGCAGGCCCCCCTGAAGCATGTTTGCCTTCTGTTGTCTGGTGATGAGCTAGCAGAGAGAAGCCCCTGTGCATAGCAGTGGATGTAACACAGTTGGATACAGGTAACAGAAAGGTAGAAGAATGGGATTCAGGAAAATAGGCTAAGGAAAGCGAGGATTTTATATGGTGGTAAAATTTTTAAAAGGGAAGAAGGAAAATCTCAACATTCGTTCATTGGTACCAGAAAACCATTAGATCCTTGTAAAAGTGTGATTGTGGGCTGGGCGTGGGCACGGTGGCTCAAGCCTGTAATCCTAGCACTCTGGGAGGCCGAGGCAGGCGGATCGTTTCAGCTCAGGAGTTTGAGACCAGCCTGGGGAAGAGCGAGACCCCATCTCTACTAAAAAAAGAAAGAAATTAACTGGACAACTGAAAAAAAAAAAATATATATATATATATAAAAAAATTAGCTGGGCATGATGGCACATGATGCTTGTAGTCCCAGCTAACTGGGGAGGCTGAGGCAGTAGGATTGCTTGATCCCAGGAGTTTGAGGTTGCTGTGAGCTAGGCTGATGCCACGGTACTCTAGTCTGGGCAACAGAGTGAGACTTTGTCTCAAAAAAAATAAAATAAAAAATAAAAAGTGTGCTTGTGTTGGTTAGTATTTCTTATATATAAGAATTTTGACTTATTTCTGTTATACTACTATATTCAGAAATTGAGAGACTTCTGACCTAACTAAGGTGGATTAGAGACAAGCTGCAGTAAATTTGAACAGTCCTAAACTGGTAATAGAATTCTCATCCCTTCTCATACCTGTAATCCAAGCAACTCAGCTGAGGTGGGAGGATTGCTTGAGCCCAGAAGTTTTTGGGTTTTTTTTTCTTCTTTACTATATCATTTATTTGTCTTTAATATAAGTATCAAGAAGAAAACCAAAAAGGGTCTATTAACAAATATAACGTACACAATAATAATAAATTCAGAAAGATAAAACAAGTGAAAACTACCTTTTCCCCTCCCTTCTTTCTCTAAAGTTCTTGTGGTTATTTCTAGAAAAATGATTTATGCATATTCCCACATATCTTTATATTTACTTTTAAATTTACACAATAAGGATCATATAATACACATGCAGGCTACATCTTAAAGAACTTCAGGCACATGAACATGTGCCACATTTTAAAATGGCTACATGCTAGATATTTCTTATGAATGTATCACTATTATGGATACTTTGTTTCTTTTTGGTTTTTGTACAAGATTTTTTTTTTTTTTTAATTTCAGAATATTATGGGGGTACAAACTTTTTGGTTACGTAAATTGCTTTTGTACTGTTTGAGTCAAAGTTGTAAATGTGCCCATCCCTCAGATAGTCTGTATTGTACCCGTTAGGTGTGAATTTACTCATCCCCTCAACCCCCCTCCCACCTGCTGATTTCCAGTGAATGTTATTTCCATATGTGCACATAAGTGTTGATCCATTAGTTCCAATTTAATGGTGAGTACATGTGCTTGTTTTTCCATTCTTGTGATATTTCACTTACAGGAATAGTCTCCAGTTCCATCCATGTTAATAAAAGAGGAATGAGTTCACCAGTTTTTTTTTTTTTAGACAGAGTCTCACTCTTGCCAGGGCTAGAGTGCTGTGGCATCAGCCTAGCTCACAGCAACCTCAAACTCCTAGGCTCAAATAATCCTTCTGCCTCAGCCTTCCGAGTAGCTGGGACTACAGGCACGCGCCACCATGCCCAGCTAATTTTTCTATATATTTTTAGTTGGCCAATTAATTTCTTTCTATTTTTAGTAGACACGGGGTCTCACTCTTGCTCAGGCTGGTTTCAAACTCCTGACCTTGAATGATCCGCCTGCCTTGGCCTCCCAGAGTGCTAAGATTACAGGTGTGAGTCACTGTACCCGGCCAATTCACCAGTTTTTTTTATGGCTGAGTAGTACTCCTTGGTAGACATACACCACATTTGATTAATCTACTTGTATATTGATGGGCACTTGGGTAGTTTCCACATTATACAATTGTGAAATGTGCTGCTATAAACATTTGAGTGCAGGTGTCTTTTTTATAGAATGTCACTTTTTCCTTTGGTAAATACCCAGTAGTGGGATTGTATCAAATGGTAGTTCTACTTTTAGTTCTTTGAGGTATCTCCATACTACTTTCCATAGAGGTTATACTAGTTTGCAGTCCCACCAGCAGTGTATGAGTGTTCCTCTCTCCATCCATCCCAACATCTGTTGTTTTGGGACTTTTTGATAAAAGCTATTCTCACTGGGACCAGCCTGAGCAACAATCATAGTGAGACCCTGTCTCTAAAAAAATTAAGGAAAAAATGTGTGGGCATGGTGGTGTACACCTATAGTCCTAACTAGTCAGGAGGCTGAGACAGGAGGATCCCTTGAGCCCAGAAATTCGAGGCTATAACGAGCTATGATCATGCCATCACACTCCAGCCTGAGCAACAGTGTGAGACCCTGTTACTTTAAAAATATATATATTTTTTTCATCTTTTTGACTTAGAAACATTTCTTTTGCAGCACTTACATTTCTTTTGGAATTAATTTTAGAAAGGGGCCAGGTCCTCACTGCCTCTGCTTCTGCGGAGGGAGTAATAGGCCTGCCTGGTTGCCTCCAGAGCTGTTGGTTCCCGCGTCATCCGAAGGGAGATACTGGGCCACTGGTGGTGACTGGTTAGCATCCCAGCTTTGGCTAAGCCACAACCGCTCTCCTTACTACCTGCTGCTACTCCATCCCTGAGACATCAAGAACCTCTCCTTGGCCGGCCGCGGTGGCTCAAGCCTGTAATCCTAGCTCTCTGGGAAGCCGAGGTGGGTGGATCGTTTGAGCTCAGGAGTTCGAGACCAGCCTGAGCAAGAGCGAGACCCCATCTCTACTATAAATAGAAAGAAATTAATTGGCCAACTAATATATATAGAAAAAATTAGCCGGGCATGGTGGCGCATGCCTGTAGTCCCAGCTACTTGGGAGGCTGAGGCAGCAGGATTGCTTGAGCTCAGGAGTTTGAGGTTGCTGTGAGCTAGGCTGACGCCACGGCACTCACTCTAGCCTGGGCAATAAAGTGAGACTCTGTCTCAAAAAAAAAAAAAGAACCTCTCCTTTATGGAGCAGTGTTTCTCTTCAGTATCCTAAGGAGATTGACAAAGTGGTCCCTGAGGGTGCCTGCATTGGTGAAACTTGGCATTGTGTGTAGAAACTCTCTTTTGGGCCTGCCTTTGGAGCCCCTGGCTTGCCCTGAGACCAGAAAATACAGACTATGTATTTCAAGGGGGAGTGGGAGGGGGAAAAGGGAGGTTTTAACAGGGTAATGAGAAACCACCAGTGTGACCTGCCTTAATGGTATTGTCTTCAGGTTTACCTGAGGGAGTCAGGGGTCAACTTCTGCCCTGGGGTTTATGCATCTCTGCCTGAGGATAACCCAGCCCTAGAAGAGCAGAGAGCACAAAAATGCCTTGGCACTTGACCACTGGTATGTCTGCCCACCCCCGTTTTTGCTGATAAAATCTTGAGTTTCATTTTCCCCTGAGGTAACGTTATCTCAATTGTGGAGGATCCCCTTGCCCCTCTTCACATCTGCATCCTGCGGGTTACTGTTGGGAGGCTGACCTGATGCCAGGACTCCTCCAGGATGCCCCTGACCGCCCAGCACCCCCAGCCCCACCCCGCACACCAGGCAGCTTCTTCCTAAGGCCTGACTGCTGCAGCACTTTCCCAGAGATCCGGACAACCGCGGAACGGACCTCCAAGAACGCCTACCAGAAGGTCGTGGGTCCTACCATATCTTCACGTAGGCAGTCATAGGCCTCTGCGGTGTCCCCGAACCGCCGCAGTATTGAGTCACGTCTTAGCGCTGCCTCTTCCCAGCTGCCACTCCCCCACCCCGCTCCCAGGAGGAGAAGATGCAGACCTCAGTTGTCCGGGAGGAGCGAAGAGGGCCTCTCAACCTAGCAACTGAGAAGCCAACAGTGGGATCTGCCCTAATGGTGCTGCTGCTCTTGCCTGCGTCTGCATTTGGGGGCTTGGCTTCTGTCCTGGAGAGTGTCCCGCTCTGCCTGACCATAACCCCGTTCGGGAGGAGGAACCCCGGAGTGGGCCAGGGTCCACGGCAGAGCGGAGCGGCCGCGGGCGGCAGCCCCCAGGCGCCATCTCCCGGGCCCGCGGCCTGGCGGCCGTTGTCCGGGCGACGGCGCAGCGCGGGCACCCCGCGGCCCCTCCCCTGGGCGCGCGCGCGACCTGAGCGCCATGGCGGCGGCGGCGGCGGCGGCGGGCCAGCGGCCTGAGACCGCCGCGGCTGGCGAGGCCTCGAGCCCGCAGTGGGCGCTGCCAGAGCACCGCCGGGAGCGAGCAGCGGCCGGACTGGGCGACGGCGAGGACGCACCGGTGCGGCCGCTGTGCAAGCCCCGCGGGATCTGCTCGCGCGCCTACTTTCTGGTGCTGATGGTGTTCGTGCACCTGTACCTGGGCAACGTGCTGGCGCTGCTGCTCTTCGTGCACTACAGTAACGGCGACGAGAGCACCGACCCGGGGCCCCAGCGCCGCGCCCAGGGCCCTGGGCCCGCGCCAACCTTAGGCCCCCTTGCCCGGCTCGAGGGCATCAAGGTGAGGACACTACCCCCCTCTCCCTCCGCGCTCCAGGCTCCGCCCGGCTGAGCCGGTGCTCGGCCCAGGTCCCCGCTCCTCCTGGTGCCACTCCGTGCCGATCCTGCGCGCACCCACTCAGTCGCCTTCTGTCGCGCTTCAGCCCCACTTCCCTTCCTGGGCAGTGCGGTCTGGTGCCCCAGCTGCCCGCTGTGCGCCTTTCCCTTAGGTGGGGCATGAGCGTAAGGTCCAGCTGGTCACCGACAGGGATCACTTCATCCGGACCCTCAGCCTCAAGCCGCTGCTCTTCGGTAAGTCCACCGGGCACTCCTGGGAAGGGCCAGGGGCTGCGTGCCACCTTGAGGCTCATTTCGACCACGTGACTTCTGTTTTGAAAATGGCTGCTTCAAAGTAGCCCTTTTCTTTTATCTATCCAGAGGATTACCAAGATGAAGCACCCACTTCCTCTCCATAATAGGGGAACAGGGTGCCCTCTTCACACTCTCCTCTCTGGTCCCTACTCCCTGCAGCTGGTTCTTCCATCACAGGGCTGTGCGAGGACCCTGAGGCCGGAATCTAAACGTTGCCCTGAAACTGTCTTTTGACATTCTGTGCCACCATCAATCCTGTCACCTTCTAGGATGGGAGGAGGGTGGGAGACTGATAACCAGGTTTCAGCTGACCTCAGGGCCTCTGGGGGAAATCCCACTCCCAAAGTAGGCCTTGTGATTTGGTGAGAAGCTGTCCAAATGGGGATAAACTGTTGCCCCCAAACCTGCCCCATCAGGGCACCAGTCAGAGGCCCAGCGTTTGCTGCCAGCACTCTGGGATTCTCCTCCAGGAAAGAGGCTTTTGCTCAATCATAATGGACAGAGCCTTCTAAGGTGACTCCACTTGGAGCCACATGTTTTCTCAGCCCTAGTTTGTGTGATTATTTCAGTTAATTCTTACAGCCCCTCTGTGAGGTATATGTAGATCCCACCCTCAGGCAGCAGGTAAGAAAGTGAGGCACAGAGAGTTGCTGTGGTGTGGCCAGGTTTGCACAGCTAGTTCGGTGGTGAAGCTAGGATTAGAACCCAGGAAGCCTGCCTCTAAAGCCATTGTGAAGACCCCAAAGTCCTTCAAAGACCACTGGTATCCAGAGGTAGGGGCCCATGGACCTTGCCCAGGGTAAGTTTGCACAGCCCAGCCCTGGTACCTGGCCTCAGCGACACATATTTGCAGACCCGGGGCCATTCCTGGCTGCTGGGGGCTGGAGTGAGCAGGGAGTTTTAAGAAGGGGGCTAGAACCAAAGTAGAGCATCTGAACAGGTGCCATTACCCCTGGGGCAGCAGGCCCTAGTTGAGAATCATGCCTAGACCTGTGAGATGCTTGCTGTTTGTGGGGAAATAGGTTCCACTGCCAGTCATGTGGGAGGGGCCCTAAAAGGTGGTGGTGGTGGTGGTTGTTACTATTACTATGGAATAACGCTGAAGTCTGTGCCAGGCACTATTTTAGGTGCTGCGAACACAGCATTGAACAAAATAGAAAATAACAACGAAACCCTGAAGCTGACATTCGAATGAGGAGGAAACAGATAATAAACAAATTAATAAATGTACATGGTGGGCCGGGCGCGGTGGCTCACGCCTGTAATCCTAGCTCTCTGGGAGGCCGAGGTGGGCGGATCGTTTGAGCTCAGGAGTTCGAGACCAGCCTGAGCAAGAGCGAGACCCCATCTCTACTATAAATAGAAAGAAATTAATTGGCCAACTAATATACAGAGAAAAAAATTAGCCGGGCATGGTGGCGCATGCCTGTAGTCCCAGCTACTTGGGAGGCTGAGGCAGCAGGATTGCTTGAGCCCAGGAGTTTGAGGTTGCTGTGAGCTAGGCTGACGCCACGGCACTCACTCTAGCCTGGGCAACAAAGTGAGACTCTGTCTCAAAAAAAAAAAAAAAAAAAATGTACATGGTGTATCAGGTTGGTGATACATGATTGCAGACAAGCAAGGCAGAATTTCACCAGGGATTGAAGTTCTTACTAAGGTAGCCAGGGTGGGCCTCCCTGAGAAAAATACTTGAGCAAAGACCCACAGGAGGTATAGGACCAAGCCAGGTGGCTGTCAGGGGAGGGGATCCAAGGAAAGGGAACAGCACTCACCTCGTTACTGCAATACCGTGTCCAGACACATCTGAGGAGATTGTCTTTTCTCTCAGCCTTCCTGAGACCTGAATATTTAATTCAAGTGCATATTAGCTTAAGTGAGCCGTGAGGCCAAAGTCCCACTAACATACAGCTTGTACTATAAAGCAGGGAATGAGAAACCCAGACCCTAAATCACCAAGAGTAAATTACATGAAGCAGAAGAGATCAAACGGCATAATTAGGAGATTTGGGCAGCTGTGGCAAGACCTTCCTGTTTGTGGTCCTCACATCCACCAAAGCATTAACATTGCTTTCCTGTCTGTTGGTGGAAGATGGCCCAGGTTTTCCCCTGAAAGCCCTGAGGCTTGCTACTTGGCGAAACAAGGTGGGGCAAATGCAGAAGATATTAGTGATTGCAAGTCCCATTGTGAGAGAGGGAAACCACAGGGGAGAGAGTGTCCACAGTGGGCAGTTCCTGAGTGCTGTGGCGTTCAATGAATCCAAAGAAGGATGCCTCATTCCCAGAAAGAGCAGTGTGTGTCTCACTTCTGTGCCTGCCTGTCCATCCATCCATTGGCCTGCTGTCCACATCATCCTAAAGCGGCAGGGAGGGCCCGAGGAGAGTGGGCCTGCTGTAGGCTCTGCTCCCTCTGCTGTGCTGCTTTTGGCTCCAAACCGGTGACCTGCCAGCCTCAGGGACCCAAGATGGCCTGGGCTCCAGTGGTAGGTGTTCAAGATGTGAGCTGAGGCAAGGGGACTGAGGTTCTACCCCAAGGTGCCTCCATCTCTGGGGAAGGGAACCCCAGCACTTCACAGGGAAGACCCCATGCAACCTTCAGTCTCTCTCTTTGAAAAACGTTTCCTGTTTTCCATCCCTGTTCCTAGAGACACTTGGCAAGTGAGATCTGGGTCACAAAAGGCCCCACCCTGAGCTCCCGGCAAATGCCTGTATGACTGTGGTAGGCATTTCGCAAGGATTTGGAATGTTAGGGAAGAGCAGAGGACTCTGTCCTATTCAGTTCAGAAGGACAGTGACCCATTTGTGGTAATTGCCCCCTCTCTGGGGACTTTCTTACACGTGGCTCACTTCTTCCACCCTACCTCACCCATGCTCATTCTGTCTTTAAACAGCAGGTCAGATCTTACCACCCCCTTCCTTAAAGGTCTCCAGCATTTCCATGTCACTTCTGAGTCTCATTTGGTGCCCCAAAGCCCTCTCACCTCTTAGACCTCATCTCCTACCACCTCCCACTTCCTCCCTACTGATGCTCAGACACCAATCTCACTGCTACCTTGGGGCCTTGTATGTGCCTTTCCCTCACTAGACCTGGTTCTGCCCCCAGATGGTGACTTCAGCTCCAGAAGCCTCTGCTCAGACATACTCTAACCCATCTCTTGTCCTCAAACCCATCTTACAAGGTTCCCAGGCACCCTGTTGCATCAGCCCACTAGGTTTTTGTCTCAATGCTTAGCCCTGCTGGAAACTATGTTCTGTATTTTTTTTTTTTTTTTTGAGACACAGTCTCACTCTGTTGTCCCAGCTAGAGTGCCGTGGCGTCAGCCTAGCTCACAGCAACTTCAAACTTCTGGGCTCAAGTGATCCTCCTGTCTCAGCCTCCCAAGTGGCTGGGACTATTAGGCACGCGCCACTGCGCCCAGCTAATTTTTCTGTTTTTAGTTGTTTGGCTAATTTCTTTCTATTTATATTAGAAACGGGGTCTCGCTCTTGCTCAGGCTGGTCTTGAACTCCTGGGGTCAAGCAATCCGCCCATCTCAGCCTCCCAGAGTGCTAGGATTACAGGCGTGAGCCACCACACCCGGCCTATTCTGTATTTATTTGTGTCATTTGGGCCTCTGCCCACAAAGGTGATCTGCATGTGTGAGAGGCCTGATTTGTTCTGGCTGTGCATCCAGTGGTCAGAATTGTGTCTACTGCTAAAAATTATTGGCTGCCTGGAGGGGTTCACTGGACATTCGTAGCCCATGCCAGCGCCTGCCTGTTTGCTCAGTGTGGCCTCCAGCCCCCGCCTCCTGACTTGGCACCCTCTTCAAGGGCAGCAGGGGGCACTTCCAGCGGGCCAACAAGAGTTTTAATCCATTTTCCTTAACTATTTAAGGTAAATGAATAATTGCCACCAGTACACAAACAATTTATGTTAAAATCATGACTGCTTTATCATAGGATTTCCAAGTATATTCTTTTTCAGTTTAAGAAAATAATTAGGCAGCTACATCAGACCACTGTGCTCATGACAAACACTGGAGGCCCAAAAGTAGGGAAAGAGTTTTAGTGTGCACATTAGTTTAAGTTTTTAAGCAACTTAATGCAGTTTTCTGCATGGACCGCCCCACCCCTTGCCATAAACACACCCCTGCTGTTTCATGATGCTGTTTCTTGGGCCTGCTGCTTGACAAAACTGCAGACTCAGTAAAGGTCAGGCAGGTATAATTGAGTCTGTCTAGGGTTTAACAAACAAGCAACGTCTTGCCCAAGGTGAGCACAGCCCAAGGCTGTGTGTCCTCTCAGAGATGCAGCTTGGGGTGCTGGGGCATGTGGGCAGTAGCAGGGCAGTAGCCAGGCTGTCATCCCAGGCCTGGGAAGGACAGAAAGATGGTTTTGTTTGCCCAGCACACACAGCTGCCAGGGAGGCTGCCTGCCCTCTTGGCCGAACGGAGAACTATATGCTCAGGAAGCAGACCCTAGCTGTGTCCCGAGAAGATGGGCTTTCGTCCTGCTTGAGCCACATGCCTCTCTGGACTCTGGTCTGCAAATCTCCTTGGCAGGGGCAGAGGGCAGAAGAAAGAGGGAGCACAGACACAATTTGTGTGGCCACTGCAGAGTGTGTGGCTACAAAGTCCCAGGCTTTCCCTGGCAGGGTTAGCCCCTATTCTTGGCACTGGTGATGGTGCCACCTGCGCACAGCCAGCTGTAGATTTCAGTGGCCCCGGCTCCAGGCATAGACCGTGGTTACCAACAGCCGACGGCCCTGCATCTTCCCGCTGAACACATAGGTCCCTGTGTGCTTTCCTCGCAGGAGGTTGTACACACACGTGACATCCAGCTGCAGCCAGCGTCGCAGGGTGGGCGCCAACTCTGCAGGGGGCAGTGGTCCTGTCTTCAGCACCTCTAGTCTGGGGTCCAGGTCACAGTCCCAGGGGCCAAAGGAGGTACTGTTGCACGGGGAGAGCCGGACCTTCACTGCTGAATGGGATCAGAGGGGTTGGTGATGAGACGGGCCTCTAGGAGTGCCCCCCACCCCCGCCATCCTCTCCCCCTGGCGGACTGAACCCTCTTGTCTGATGCTCAGCTCTTGGAGTCAGGCTCTTAGGGATGCCACCCTCCTTAGCAGAATTTTTTATTTGTTTTTGTTGTTGTTGTAGCAGTGTTCCATACTCTTAAAGGAAATGTTTTAGCTCTAAGCAGGCCTAGCATTTGGGTATTCCCTCTCACATTGCCTTAGCACCAAGCCAGGGGCTGAAATGGAGGCACTTGTAAGGGGCGAGTAAAGGGTGCTACACACTCAGGGCTCACCACAGTCGCTGGTGCAGAGTGTGTCCAGGGTCTCCTTGGATAAGTCTGCATTCTGCAACTCGCAGTCCCTGCAGCTGGCACGTGGCACTGGGAGGAGGGGGTGGGAGTGAGGAGCCCATCAGGGAAGAGGGCATGATCAGAAAGAGTCCCTCCCACTTTTCCCTCTTTTTCACCCCCTTTGAGACAGATGCCTGCTGTAGGCAGCTCCCTTTCTTTGCCACCTGAGAGTGCTATTTACCTTGATCCCCATGGGGAATGATTTGAAAGGGGTGGGGTACCAGCCCATGGGGCTGAGCAAGGTGGAGACCAGCCAAGATTTGCAGGGACTCACATGGGTGATCTAGGCAGGAGCCGTTGGCCAAGGCTGCAATGCAGAGACCATGGCCCGCGGGGAACCATCCGCAGTGCAGGATGGCTGGCCAGGGGTAGCTGTAGCAGGCCATGACGGGCTCGCAGCTGGCCTACACAGCCTCGCACAGGCTGCGGCATGGGTAGATGACCCTGCAGAGGAGGGTTGGGGGTAGTGCAGCTACAGGCTGGGCACTTACATAAGCTGGTTGCTGGGCAACAATACTCTGGTCACCTAGCAACATCCCTGCAGCCCGGCTTTCCCGCTTGCCCCACATCTCAGCCCTCAGCCCTTCCCCCCCTCCCATCCTACAGCTGCTGTCTTATCTCCCCAACCTCTTCTGCCAGGCTTCTTTCCAGCCCTCCCACATGCCTCCCCCTCCAGCCCCAGGGCCATTTAGTGTCTGGGGGGTGGGGGGGCCTTGTGCTCTCCATCTTAAAGGGAGAAAGCAGGGCCCTCCCTCTTTCCTGAAAGGCCTTCAGGGCACTGCAGCCAGGGCTGAGGTTGGCAGAGTGCAGCGGCCTGGTCTCACATTCTATTGGCATGGTCATCCAGAGGCTCTGGGAGGGAACTGTTGTTCGCAGGATAGGTTCGGCTGGAAAGGGAAAGCAGCCTCATGAGCTCTGGACTCTGGGAGAAAAGGCCACCAGTTGGGCCTTGGCTCCATCTTTTGCCAAGACCCCTTAGACAGACAGAGCTTCCACATCTCACTGGAAAGTGGCTCCTCCATTCCCAGCCTGAAGCGCTTGCCCATTTGCCCTGTCTTGACATTCAAGACCCCACGATGGTTTGTGGGTCCCGACTGCAGGTATGACCCCACAAGCTCACTGTTGCAGTCCCCTACTTATGGGCACCTGCTTCCTTCTGCCAGGAACACTCGAACAAAATGATCCTTCATTTTCCTCCCTGCTCCTGTCCCAGTCAGCACTGACAGGAGCTCAGCAAGGATTAGTGAGACCTCAGCCTCCAGAGCAGGACCTGGCTAAGGAGGGCTCCCCCCACCCTGCACCTGGGAGCCCCTGCCCTACCTGTCAAGGCACACAGGGCCAAAGAGAGAGCAGAGGAAGAGGCGAGCATCGGGGTGGCACTCCTGGGCGAGCAGGGGCAACCAGCTGACCGACTGCTGGATGGCCTCAGTCTCTGTGCCATGGTCCAGCAAGTTGGGCAGCTGCATCTCTGTGTAGCCAATGTCGTGGCACAGGGCCATGGCTGGGGGAATGGGCACGCACCGCGTGGAGCCCCAGGAAGCCCCTGCCCAGCCATCACCCCACAGCACCACCAGCACCACCACCAGCCACAGCCGTCCTCGCTCCATCACCTGCCTTCTCTGCCCTGGCCTTAATGAGCTAGGATCAAGGGCTTTATAGGACTATTACCCACACCCCAGGAGCCAACAGAGAAGGAGGGCCTGCAGGTGTTTGCACAGCTCCCAGGTGCCTGGGTCCGCCTGGTTAGGCCCCAGCAGGCTGACTGGACTATTTGCTTTTGATTAGCGCACAGCGGGGTGGGGGCTTGTAGAGGCTGGCGGCATCTCGGCATCTCCACTGGACTAGCAGATTGCTCTCACCTAATAAACTGAAGAAACCTAGGCCTGTGTTTTTCTTTTCTTTTTTTTTTCTTCTGGCTTTTCTTTCTTTTTACATTTTATGTGTTATGCAATCAAGAAGTGACTCTGTTGATTAGCAGTTTGGTCTAACCCATTGTCCAACAGGGATGTCTCCCGGTTGCTGGCTCACACCCTTTCTGGGCTTGGTGGGTTCAGAGGTCATGCAGGCCAGAATGGGGGCTTTTGTCCTGTCCTCAGTGTTATCATATCTGGGTCACCTACTCTTGGTGGCTGAATCTGGTCTTGAGCATGGATTCTGGAGTACAGCAGCCTGGGCAGCCCTGTCCTGGGCAAGCTGCCCATCTCTCTGTGTTTGAGGTTCCTCATAGATAGGAAGGGCAAGTTAATGGGGCCTGGCTTTCCAGATGCCTGGCAAGATTAAGGAGTTGATGTGTGTGAAGTGCTTAGGACACTGCCTTGGGCAGAGTCTGTGCTACCAATGCATGATATGCTGGGATTTCTATTAAAAACCACTCCAGGGCGAGGCACAGTGGCTCACGCCTATAATCCTAGCATTCTGGGAGGCCGAGGCGGGAGGATCGCTTGAGCTCAGGAGTTTGAAACCAGCCTGAACAAGAGCAAGACCCTGTCTCTACTAAAAACAGAAAAAACTAGCCAGGCATGGTGATGTGCGCCTATAGTCCCAGCTGTTCAGGAGGATCGCTTGAGCCCAGGAGTTTGAGGTTGCTGTGAGCTAGGCTGATGCCATGGCACTCTACTCAGGGCAACGGTGTGAGACTCTGTCTAAAAAAAAAATAATATAAATAAAATTTTAAAAAAACCACTCCAATCCTGGCTCTGAGCGGCTATTTTCCTACCTTTGGGCAATGACTGGAACTTCATGCTGGGAGCATGACCGAGAGAAGTGGCAGATCACTTGGAGAATCAGTTCCTTTGTGTGCCTCTTGTCCCCCAAGGAAGTCCTCTCTTCTAAGAACAAGGGAAGGAAGCAGGACACAGGCTCCTGCTCTGGAAGTGCCTAGGGACACTGGGATGTTGACTCCCTAGGTATGAGGGTCATGGTCCAGCACCACTAAACCATCTTCCAGCTGTGCCTCTTGTGCAGGCATCCAGCCACTGCAGCCAAGCCCAGGCCTGACTGATCTCTATTCAGGGGTTTAGAGGTATGAAGTAGGCACTTAGTGTACATTTGTGCCAGGAGTTGGGGAAGCAAAAGACACTCTGGGGCATCTTGTCAGAGACTAGCATCTACTAAAAACCTGAGTAATGCCCCCTGACTTTCCAGCACTGGGCAACTCAGCCCTGGTCATCTGCCCCATTAGTGCAGGAGGATGGAGGGCAAGGCCTTTCAACCAACCTAAAGCATTGGCTGTCCTGTGCTTTGTTTTTATTTGAATAATGCTAAAAAGCAAAAGTGAAAGCAAGAATCAGCCACCATCTCTCCACTTTAAAAACTTATACCCAGGCTGGGCATGGTGGCTCATGCCTGTAATCCTAGCACTCTGGGAGGCTGAGGCAGGAGGATCGCTTGAGCCCAGGAGTTCGAGACCAGCCTGAGCAAGAGCGAGACCCTGTTTCTACTAAAATATAGAAAGAAATTAGCTGGGCAACTAAAAATAGAAAAAATTAGCCATGTGTGGTGGTGTGTGTCTATAGTCCCAGCTACTGGAGAGGCTGAGGCAGGAGGATTGCTTGAGCCCAGGAGTTGGAGGTTGCTGTGAGCTAGGCTGACTCCACGGCACTCTGGCCCAAGCAACAGAGTGAGACTCTATCTCAAAAAAACAAAAAACAAACAAAAAAACACCTATTCCCAGTAAAAAGTGAGGGTCAACCTTCTGCCCTTGAGGTCTACTCTCTGGCCTTCAGTCCTACCCCTAGGTGGGTGAGTCCACATCCAGGTTAGCTCTGGCTTCCTCCCAGGGCTCCCTGGAAAGTATGTGCTGTCATCATCGATGAGAGAGGCCCCACATTTCAAACGCTGGTCAGCATTTGCAGGATAACTCAGCTTCAACAACTCAGAGTCCAGAGCAGATGTAAAGGGGTATGTAAAGTGTCCACAGCTGGTGGCCACCAAGGGACAGGGAGTACCTCAGGAGCCCTCTGGGGAGGAAGGTACTGGCTCAGTCCTCGCCCTCACTTACCTCCTCCTCTGGCAGAAATCCCTGGCTTCCTGACTGACGAGGAGTGTCGACTCATCATCCAGCTGGCACAGCTGAAGGGCTTACAGCGCAGCCAGATCCTGCCCACCGAAGAGTACGAAGAGGCAATGAGCACGATGCAGGTCAGCCAGCTGGACCTCTTCCGGCTGCTGGACCAGAACCATGATGGCCGCCTGCAGCTCCGTGAGGTTGGGATCCTGGGCTCGAATTGGCACAGGGTGGGAGTGCCCAGAATTACTTTCTTGTGGCCAGGTCGCTTGTCTAGCTCAGCCTTGGTCCCAAGAGTCAGATACCACCTCAGGGCTGCCTGGGCATGCCCAGTCCTGGGGTCCCCCTTCCTTCTCTGAAGAGCCCCCTGCTGCCCTCAGAACCCCAGAAGATGGCGGGAGAATCCACCTGGCGGTGATGGCATTTATCACCACAGTTTTCAAGTAGCGTACCATCTTCAGCCTGGATGCCTTGCTGTCATGGTTGGGGGCCCAACAGAACTCATGATAGGTAGTAGCACTGGGAGGCCAGCAGCTTGCCTCTCTCTACATTCCCCTCACACCTGGGCTTCTGAGAGGTCTGGCAGGGTGCAGGGTCCATTGCCACACAGAATACCCCACTGAGCCTGGTCTTCCCAAGGGGCCTGGTGGTCATCCCCAGCCAGGCCTCCCCCTGGTGCCTGTTCTCTCTTCCTACCCGGGCCTTGGCCTCCCCACCTCACCTGGGGTATCCGAGTGGAACACAAGCCCATCCATTCTGTCTCCAACTAGCTAACAATGCTTCCCTCTAAGGCCACAGTCATAACAGGGTTGGGAATGCCAGTGGCTTCAGGCCTCTTGACCCTCTCCCTGGCCTCTTCCTCAGATGCCTCTCACCTCTCTGCCTACCCTCACTTCAGTCCTGGGACCTTGGGCTCTGTCCTGTGTCCTCACCCATGCCGTATCACGTGAACTCTTAGCTCTACCCTTAGCCTGAGAACTGGGCCATCTGTGCTCTCTGGTGGCTCTTCGTCATGTGGGTCACCCCACTGAGGGACCCTCTTGTGCTTTAGGTCCTGGCCCAGACTCGCCTGGGAAATGGACGATGGATGACTCCGGAGAACATTCAGGAGATGTATGCTGCCATCAAGGCTGACCCCGATGGTGACGGTGAGTTCACACCTCTCCACAGTTCTGTCCCTGTGAGCCTCCTGCCTGCTCCCAGGTGCTCATCTTGAAAGCTTGGGCCCCTTCTCCACAGCCAGGCAGCCCTTCTGCTCTGCTACTATAGAGGCCAGAGATGGGGAGATGAGGATCCAGCCTTGCCCCTCGCCTCTGGGAAGTAGGCAGGCAGCTGACAGTCTAGAGGGCAGACTTAGAGACCCTTTTGACCTCTTTTGGCAGAGTCTAGAGTCTGGGGCACAGACAGGAGGCTGCTATTTGGCAGAGGGCAGAGTGGGTAGAGCAGGAACAAGGGGACAGTGAGGCCAGCTTGAGCTTGGCTATTCACCCTGCTCCATCTACCTCTTCAGCCAGACATGGGGTCCACCCCAGCAGACAGCCTCCCTGGTCTAAGCGAGATCTCCCTTGCCTTCTTTTTGCCACCTGGAGTCATGCTGAAGCATCCAAGCAGTGGAGTTGCTAACTTTGCTAACTGCTCGGGTGGTGTGGGAGGGGAGCTGCCGTGCAAGTGCTTCCCCCTCTGGAAATAACCCTCAGGAGCCTTCTGGGGTGCAGTCTTCACCCTCACGCACACATTCTGAAACAACTGAAGAAGATACGGCAGTCAAATAGGACTTGGAAGAATGGCCCTGTGGCTAGTAAACCCAGAGTGAAGAATCTGGCTGGGACCTGTGGCTAGAGGGCAATACTGCTATTGCCCCCTGCACGGAGCTGGTGGCAGGCTCACAGCCCTCGAATGTCTCCCACCCTCAGAATAATCTGAGCCAAAGGATGGAAGGTATCTCCCTTGGGTCAGTCAGAATAACATGAAGCAAAGACACCAGCTAATTTTCCAGAACCCCAAGATGGTGGAGACCCTGCTTTGTGGTTTGGGCAGCAACAGGGGAGAGTGTTCTCATTTGGTGGAGTTGCCTAGCTTTTTTGCTAAGGTACGCTGGTAATCCAGCAGATGGGACCAGCCAGGTGGTTTGCACCCAGGATGGGACCTTAGGTCATGAGAGAACCCCCAGGGACTGGCCCTGCTTGTACCCTAAGGCGTGAAAGGTCCTGAACGAGACCCAGTGCTGGCTACTCTCTCCCCTACTCTCCACAGGTCAGAGAGTGGCTACCACGCTCTACGCAGCCAGAGGGCGAGGGTTAGTCCTTGGCCTAGAGCCTTGGCCAAATGGCTCAGACCACTTTTGGAGACCCTGCTCTGGCCACTGTAATAGAAGTTTGGGTTCTTTTTCTTGGAGCCAAATCAGGTCTTAATCTGGGAAAATGAATTTCTCTGGGTCTTCCCTTAGGGCCTGATGTGACAGAAACCAGGTTCATTTGACCCAAGAGTATAGGTGGGGAACAAGTGTACATGGCTCTTCAGTGCCTGAGGCCAAGGGCTGCTGCCTATAGGGTAGGTAGCAAAGTATGACCTGCCACTGTGGCCTCCCTACCTGGGTTTGGCTGGCACTGATGGCTGGTGCCCTGTGTAGGAGTGCTGAGCCTGCAGGAGTTCTCCAACATGGACCTTCGGGACTTCCACAAGTACATGAGGAGCCACAAGGCGGAGTCCAGTGAGCTGGTGCGGAACAGCCACCACACCTGGCTCTACCAGGGTGAAGGTGCCCACCACGTCATGCGTGCCATCCGCCAGAGGTGAGCACCTGAGGCTGTCCTCAGGGGTGGGGGCAGAAGACTGGATTAGGACCTCCGCAGAAGTCCTTGGCTGGGGCCAGAGGACAGAATTGATTAATCAATTTGGGATTAACTTCCACTTGTTAGACCAGGACTGGGATCCACTGAAAGATAGGCAATTAACGAGGCATATTAGCCCTCATTGTGAGCAAACAGTAGACAATTAGGATTGGAAAGAGACCAAGCATTTGTTTTCTGCTAATTAGAGAAGACCCCTTATGTTTGCTCACAAGATCCCGACCCCTGAGCAGACAGGGGTTTTAGGTAAATAATTTCCTCCCTGGTGAGTGGGACTCTACGCTCCCATCTCCCCAGTTTAGTGGAAATCTCATCTCTCCTATGTAGCAGGTGTCTCTGTCTCTGGCACCTAGGGAGAAAGATTCTTCATGAGTAAACCCTTCCTGCTCTCACAGGGCCAGTCTGAGATGGCTTAAGGGGCTTCCAGGGGACATGGCAGGGGTAGAGCTATGGCAGGGGTAGAGCTGTGGCAGGTCCAGGGCCCACCTCGGCCAGCTTGTTCAGGCTGCCGTCTTGGATGGGCCTGCCCAGCCAAATGCCTACTGCCCTCCAGGGTGCTGCGCCTCACTCGCCTGTCGCCTGAGATCGTGGAACTCAGTGAGCCGCTGCAGGTTGTACGATACGGCGAGGGAGGCCACTACCATGCCCATGTGGATAGCGGGCCTGTGTACCCAGAGACCATCTGCTCCCATACCAAACTGGTAGCCAATGAATCTGTACCCTTCGAGACCTCCTGCCGGCAAGTATCTCCTACCTGGGGGCTGCCTGCAATTCCCAAACCAGGTACACCCATAACACAGGTACAGCCCTGCCTTATGGGCATGGCACTTGGCAGGGGGCCAGGAGCACTGGGCCATCCTGGTCAACAATGTCCTTTCCTCTCCCCCCAAGTTGTTCACCAAATGGTAGGAAAAGGATGGCTACTGGCTATCATGTCCACTCAAGGCATCACAGACTAAGGTACCCAAAGACACCAAAATTTGCCCACAGAGCTCTGGAGTAAGGGGCAAGACTGGGCCCCCAGCTCTTTCTGCCCCTCCCCCAGGTATTGATCTTGACTCCACCTAGAGAAGCTGAAGCTGTTCCTCCCTCCCTTGCAGAGGCAGTTCCAGTTCTCTCCTTTTCTTGTGGCTGTTCTGGCTCACCCTCTTCCAGTCCTCAACAAGACCTTCTGCATGATGTTGCTGCTTCAGCCAGCTTACCTTTCCCAGCCAGGCCCTTGGTCAGGGCCATGTTATTTAGTTAAGTGCACCTCTAATCCTGGCCAAAAAGTCGCTGTGACATATTAAGAGACTGGTTTTGGGGAAATGAGGGGATAGCGACATCTTGGCACTGGCCTGCCCCGTTATCGCCCATTCCAGCCTGTCCCTCTGGCTCCTAGGAACCTGGGCAGCTTATCCTGCCCACAGGTAAGCCCCTGGGTGTAAGCAGCTGGGGACCTGCTCAGTGGCCCCCCTGCCTTACAGCTACATGACAGTGCTGTTTTATTTGAACAACGTCACCGGTGGGGGCGAGACTGTCTTCCCTGTAGCAGACAACAGAACCTACGATGAAATGGTAAGGGCCAACTGGGCTACTACTCTTGTGGGCTGGCAGGGCCTTGGGCAAGTGTAGTACACACCCTTCCAGGCCTAGGATGAGGGCCCAAGTGATCCCCTGGGCACATCTGGCTGGTTGCCCTTTGCCACCTGGCCTTGGCTCCTGGCCAAACAGTGCAGGCATCCTGAAAATGCTACCACCCTGCTGCCCACAGAGTCTGATTCAGGATGATGTTGACCTCCGTGACACTCGAAGGCACTGTGACAAGGGAAACCTGCGTGTCAAGCCCCAGCAGGGCACAGCAGTCTTCTGGTACAACTACCTGCCTGATGGGCAAGGTGAGGGCCTATGGCCAGGGGTTCCCTGAAGGCAGCTTCCCCTTCCCTAGCCCCCCTGTCTGCAACCCTGGAGGGCTGTGTCTGGCTGCCCTCCAAATGGTTTTCTGCCCCTGGTTCCTCCCAGACCATCCTCAGTGACTTCAGCAGGCCACTCAGGAGCCTGTTCCACCTCTTGGGTTATCTCAACCCCTATCATTTCCTGATGCCCCAGCCTTCCTGCTCTCTGGGGCTCAGGACACATGGTCCTCCCCAACACAGGATGGGAAGGGCTGAGGACAGGCCCAGCAGCAAGAAAGCTGGTTTCAGAGGGCAAGTGGGGTGAGATGCTGAGCCCCCAAGGAAGCCTTAGGTCTGCGTGTTTGCTACTCAAGAAGTGCACAGCAAGGCCCACCTTGTTATGCCCTTGGTCTGTAGGAGGCCAAGGCTTACACAGGTTCCAGCTTAGGGTTCCTCCTAACCCCTCCCTTCCTCAAGCCACCCTCCTCTTCTAGGTTGGGTAGGCGACGTGGACGACTACTCCCTACATGGGGGCTGCCTGGTCACACGTGGCACCAAGTGGATCGCCAACAACTGGATTAACGTGGACCCCAGCCGGGAGCGGCAAGCGCTGTTCCAGCAGGAGATGGCTCGCCTGGCCCGCGAAGGTGGCGCCGACTCACAGCCCGAGTGGGCTCTGGACCGAGCCTACCGCGACACACGCGTGGAGCTCTGAGGGGAGGGTTAGCCCCGGCCCCTGGCCGCGGGTCGCCCGCCGCCCGAGGTCGGGGGCCCGGCTGTCCTGCTCTGCTGCAGACTAAAGGTCTGGCCAATGTCTTGCCCCACCCCCGCCTCCAGCTACGATACAGCACAGTTGCGATAGTGACGTTATTTATTGTGTACAGACCCCACGCTGCCCAGTCAAATAAAACCACCCGGCTTTGAGCCGCCAGGCCCACGAGCTCCGGGTCGGCGGGAGGGAGACTGCGACAGGCGACAGGCGGAGCGGGCAGGCGGCCAAGGCCCCAGCGGCCAGCGTCACACGAGGGGGAGGGGCGGAGGCGTCTCCGCAGGCCCGGCCAATCGTGAGGGGGATTGTGTGAGGCGAAGGGTCGTCATTGGACATCCACCGCGGGCGGCCCTGGTCTCCGCTACCTGTAGCTAAGGCGCAGTTGCTCGGCGGCGCGGCGCGCGGGGAAGGCTCGTTCTCGCGAGAGCTGAACTCCTTTCTTGGCTGCAGCAGCCGCAGCGCCTCGGGGACAGTCATGGACGCTCTGGAGGACTACGTTTGGCCGCGGGCAACCTCGGAGCTCATGCTCCTCCCGGTCACGGGCCTGGAGTGCGTGGGGGACCGGCTGTTGGCGGGTGAGGCTTGGCTCGTGGCGCGCTAGCGGGCAGAGGAGCGCCTGCCTGGGGCGGGGCCACAGGAACAAAGGGATGCCCGGAGGAGGAGGATGGGCGGCAGGATGAGGCCCGATCGAAAGTGGGAAGGGAGCCAAGGAGGTGGCGGGGACGAGGGCCAACCCGAGAAGGGCAGGGCCCGAGATTAAAAGCTGATCTGACTGCCGCGGTCCTCTATAAACTGCAGCGAGTGAGGAAAGGGTGGGCGGAGCCGTGGAAAGGTGCAGGGGAACGCGGTCGTTCGGGGTGGGGGGGCGCAGGGGAGCGAGAGGAGTGTGTAGCCCCTTGGATGAGATGGGCGGGGATTTGGCCGCTCCCGAGGAGGGGTGGCAAAGTGGGGAAAATAAGGAACGTGGCCCCCTCACGGGGGTGGGGCTTCTTTGGGGAAGGCGGGGCCGGGAGAGAGCGGGAGTGTGGCCTCTGGTGGCAGCGTGAGGCTCCTCCTAAGGTGGGCTTGATCCCTTGAGGTGGGTGGGGTGGCAGAAAATTGCAAATGAACCCATTCTGAGTAGGCCAGTGCCAGGGGAAGCGGTGGCTGAGGCCCCTCCTGAGATGGTTGGGGTCCAGGGAATCGGGTGTGGAGGTTCCTCTGAGAAAGGAAGCACAGGCCCCAGTGGCTGGCTGCAAAGGCCTAGGACCTGAGGTGTCAAAGTCCTAGGGAGCAGTAAGACCTGACATGAAGTCAGGTGTGAGTCCTAGTGACTGATGATGTTGCTGCTGAGTTTTATAAGGGTCCTGAGGCAGGCGCGCGCACGATGTGGAGGTGGGGGGGCGTGGCCTTCTGCAGAGGTAACAGCGGCCACTCAGGTGCCCAAGCCTCAAGCCTAAGAATCTTCCTCACTCCCCAAGCCAGTCTGGTTGACTTTTATTTTATTTTACTTTATTTTATTTTATTAATTTATGAATGAATGAGACAGTCTCGCTCTGCCCTGAGTAGTGTTGTGGTGTCAACACTCAGCTCATAGCAACCTCAAAGTCCTGGGCTCAAGTCATCCTCCTGCCTCAGCCTCTGGAGTAGCTGGGATTACAGGCCTGCGCCAACATGCCTGGCTAGTTTTTTCTATTTTTAGTAGAGAAGGGGGTATCCTCTTGCTCAGGCTGGTGTGGAACTCCTGAGCTCAAGCGGTCATCTCACCTCAGCCTCCCAGGGTGCTAGGATGACTTTGATTTCATATATGTGGTAACTGTTTCTCTGCTTTTATTGCCATCATTCCAGGCCATGCTACAGTGTCTCCCTGATCCCCTCAGTAGCATCTTTTCTAGTCCATTCTTAACTCCTTCATTTCCTGTTTCAACCAGGTCATTGTCTGGTTTGTAATTGATACTCAATAAATGTTTATTGAATGTCAAAAGATTGAGACTGAGTCTGGGGGTGGTGTGAGTGGCTGTGGTTGTCATTTTAGGTAAGAGGTGATGACCTGGACCAAGGTCACTGTGGTGGGGAGGATTTGCAGACTCTTTGGAAAATGAAATCCACAGAACTTGGGAAGAGATAAGATGTGGAAAATTAAGAGAGGAGTAGTCTGTGGGTTTCCTGGTTTTTGGCTAGGGGATGGGCAGAAGGTAGTAATGATCGTTGAGACGAGGAACATTGAGAGAGTTTGAGGGATGAGTTTGTAGAGTGGAAGATGCCTGCAGGACAACCAGGCGGCAGCTGAGGGTCCAGTTCTGGAGAGACCTGGGTGTGCACACACATAGTTGGGGTATATGAGGCTGCCCAGAAAGCATGTGACTTGTTTAGATAGAGGTGCTGAAATTCTCTGAAAGCACCAATTAGGGGAATTTTAGGGAAGGAAAGGAATTAAATAAGGAGAATGTATATTACAGAGGCAAGAAAAGAGGTTTCTTTTTGTTTCTGCTGTGTGTCAGACCTTGTGACATATCTCATTTGTTCCTTCTGAGGTTCTTTGTGTTGCTGCAATGCTGGGGCTTCATACACAGAATAGGGCTCACGTAGCTGACCAGTGGCAGGGCCAGGGTCCAAGCCCAACCTCTTGCGCCAAAGTGGGGGCTGCTTCTCCAAGTTCTCATCAATACCAAGCGTGCTCATATCTCCTTAGATAGAAGAAGCTCTTCGAAATCAGGAGGGGGCTGCAGTGGCTTCAAGGGTGAAAAGGTTGCTTCAGTAAGGACAGCCTCTACCCTGATAGAGGGGGATCAGGAAGGATGCATGTAGAGATATCTGAGGCTGAGAATTTGGGGACTAACCTGTCTGAAGAGGTGGAGTGAGGAGAAGGACGTGAGTTTCAGAAATTCATGGTTGAACTGAACGTCAAGAGTGACTGCTGGTCTGGGAAGATCGCTCAAGGTCAGGAGTTCAAAACCAGCCTGAGCAAAAGCGAGACCCTGTCTCTACTAAAAATAGAGAGAAATTAATTGGCTAACTAAAAATATATAGAAAAAATTAGCCAGGCATGGTGGCACATGCCTGTAGTCCCAGCTACTTGGGAGGCTGAGGCAGAAGTATTGCTTGAGCCCAGGAGTTTGAGGTTGCTGTGAGCTAGGTTGATGCCACGCCCCTCTACCCCGGGCGACAGAGTGAGACTCTGTCTCCAAAAAAAAAAAAAAAAAGAATGACTATTGGGAGCAGAAAGTCAGTACTGAAAGTCCAGCTGAAACTGAGACCAAGGATTTTCCAAGGTTTAAGCCGTAGGATTGTGTGTCCTTATGCATCTATATGCTACATGCTCCTTCCCCCCATCTCTTCCCCTGGGGTCATCAGAATTAGGTTCATGGTTCTGACGTGATTCTTTGCTTCTGCCTAGGTGAGGGGCCCGATGTCCTGGTATACAGCTTGGACTTTGGTGGACATCTACGCATGATGAAGCGAGTGCAGAACCTGCTTGGCCACTATCTTATCCATGGGTTCCGGGTGCGGCCGGAGCCTAATGGAGACCTTGACACAGAGGCCATGGTGGCTGTGTTTGGGAGCAAGGGACTCCGAATTGTGAAAGTTAGTTGGGGACAGGGCCACTTCCGGGAGCTTTGGCGCTCTGGCCTGTGGAACATGTCTGACTGGATCTGGGATGCACGCTGGCTCGAAGGGAATGTGGCCTTGGCCTTGGGCCATAACTCAGTGGTGTTATATGACCCTGTGGTAGGGTGCCTCCTGCAGGATGTGCCCTGCACGGACAGGTGCACCCTCTCCTCAGCCTGTCTGATTGGAGACACCTGGAAGGAGCTGACCATAGTGGCAGGTGCTGTTTCCAACCAGCTCCTGGTCTGGTACCCAGCAGCTGCCTTAGCAGACAGCAAACCCGTGGCACCTGACCGGCGGGTCAGTGGGCATGTGGGTGTCATCTTCAGCATGTCCTACCTGGAAAGCAAGGGCTTGCTGGCTACAGCTTCAGAAGACCGAAGTGTCCGTATCTGGAAGGTGGGCGACCTGCAGGTTCCTGGGGGTCGGGTGCAGAATATTGGGCACTGCTTTGGGCATAGTTCCCGTGTGTGGCAGGTCAAGCTCCTAGAGAATTACCTTATCAGTGCAGGAGAGGACTGTGTCTGCTTGGTGTGGAGCCACGAAGGTGAGATCCTCCAGGCCTTTCGGGGCCATCAGGGCCGTGGGATCCGGGCCATCGCTGCCCATGAGAGGCAGGCCTGGGTGATCACCGGGGGTGATGACTCTGGCATTCGGCTGTGGCACCTGGTAGGACGTGGCTACCCGGGCTCGGGGGTCTCAGCTCTCTGCTTCAAGTCCCGTAGTAGGCCAGGTACCCTCAAGGCCGTGACACTGGCTGGCTCTTGGCGACTGCTGGCAGTGACTGACACAGGGGCTCTGTACCTCTATGACCTGGAGGTCAAGTGCTGGGAGCAGCTACTAGAGGATAAGCACTTCCAGTCCTACTGCCTACTGGAGGCAGCTCCTGGTCCTGAGGGCTTCGGGCTATGTGCCATGGCCAATGGAGAGGGTTGTGTCAAGGTTGTCCCTATCAATACTCCAACTGCTGCTGTAGATCAGACCCTGTTCCCTGGGAAAGTGCATAGCCTGAGCTGGGCCCTGCGTGGCTACGAGGAGCTTCTGTTGCTGGCATCGGGCCCTGGTGGGGTAGTGGCTTGCCTAGAGATCTCAGCTGCGCCTTCTGGCAAAGCTATCTTTGTCAAGGAACGTTGCCGGTACCTACTGCCCCCAAGTAAGCAGAGGTGGCACACATGCAGTGCCTTCCTGCCCCCGGGTGACTTCCTGGTGTGTGGGGACCGCCGGGGCTCTGTGCTGCTGTTCCCCTCCAGACCAGGTCTGCTCAAGGATCTTGGAGTGGAAGGCAAGGCTGGGGCTGGTACTGGGGCACTTGGAGCAGGTAGTGGCAATGGTGGGAATGCTTTGGCGGGGTGGGGCCCTGTGTCTACCCTTCCTTCCCTGCATGGAAAGCAGGGTGTGACCTCAGTCACGTGTCATGGTGGCTACGTGTATACCACTGGGCGTGATGGCACCTACTACCAGCTCTTTGTGCGAGGTGGCCAGCTCCAGCCAGTCCTAAGGCAGAAGTCCTGTCGAGGCATGAACTGGGTGGCTGGGCTCCGTATGGTACCTGATGGGGGCATGGTCATCCTGGGTTTCCACGCCAATGAGTTTGTGGTGTGGAGCCCCCGGTCACATGAGAAGCTGCACATCATCAACTGTGGTGGCGGGCACCGCTCCTGGGCCTTCTCAGATACTGAGGCGGCTATGGCCTTCGCGTACCTCAAGGATGGGGATGTCATGCTGTACCGGGCTCTAGGCGGCTGCACCCGGCCACATGTGATTCTCCGGGAGGGTCTGCATGGCCGTGAGATCACTTGTGTAAGGCGTGTGGGCACCATCACCCTGGGGCCTGAATTTGGGGTACCTAGTTTCATGGAGCCTGACTACCTGGAGCCTGGCAGTGAGGGACCCGGCCTGATTGACATTGTGATCACCTGCAGCGAGGACACTACTGTCTGTGTCCTGGCACTCCCCACAACTACAGGCTCAGCCCATGCACTCACAGCTGTTTGTAACCATATCTCCTCGGTGCGTGCTGTGGCTGTGTGGGGCATCAGCAGCCCCGGTGGGCCTCAGGATCCTCGGCCAGGCCTCACTGCCCGTGTGGTGTCCGCTGGGGGGCGGGCTGAGATGCACTGCTTCAGCATCATGGTCACTCCAGATCCCAGCACCCCAAGCCGCCTTGCCTGCCATGTCATGCACCTTGCGTCCCACCGGCTAGATGAGTACTGGCACCGGCAGCGCAATCGGCATCGGATGATCAAGGTGGACCCAGAAACCAGGTAATGTGTACTGGCAGGCAGCATGGGGTGCGATTACACAGCCAAGCTTGCAGGCTTCACCTGACAGCTATGCATTGTCTTTGCAGATACATGTCCCTTGCGGTGTGTGAATTTGACCGGCCTGGCCTTGGACCCCTTGTGGCTGCAGCTTGTAGTGATGGGGCAGTGAGGTGAGAGCAAAGGGCCCATGGGGTGGGGAGATAAAGGATATGAAGTTGTCCAGGATGGGTACTAAGCTGGGCTCCTCCTCTTCCCCTCCCCCCCCCAGGCTTTTTCTCTTGCAGGACTCTGGGCAGCTTCTGCAGCTCTTCGCTGAAACCTTCCACCATAAGCGGTGTGTCCTCAAGGTCCACTCCTTTACACATGAGGCACCCAACCAGCGGCGGTGAGAGGGGCTAGACAGTGATCCTTCATGGGTTGGGTTCCTGTTGCTCTCTATCCCTCACTGACCTGACTGTCCTTTCCTGGCTCCCAGGAGGCTGCTCCTGTGCAGTGCAGCTACTGACGGCAACCTGGCCTTCTGGGATATCACCACTGTGCTAGACCGTGGTTCCACTGCCCTCGAGCCTCCAGTAGAGCCTGGACTTCCCTATAGTGAGTAGCTAGTGTGTAGCCTGGCTGCTGCACCCCACTTCTCCCTTTGTCTTCTCTCGTGTGGCGAGCAGAGCTCTGACAACCATCCTCTTCTTCCAGGGCTGGGCACCCCCTCCCTGACTCTCCAGGCCCACAGCTGTGGTGTCAACAGCCTGCACACCTTGCCCACACGTGAGGGCCACCATCTTGTGGCCAGCGGCAGTGAAGATGGCTCCCTCCACGTCTTCGTGCTTGCAGTGGAGATGCCAGAGCTGGAAGAGGCTGTGGGGGAGGTTGAGTTGGTACCCCAGTTACGTGTGCTAGAGGAATACTCTGTCCCCTGTGCACATGCTGCCCATGTGACAGGCCTCAAGATCCTAAGCCCAAGCCTCATGGTCTCAGCCTCCATTGACCAACGGCTGACCTTTTGGCGTCTAGGGCATGGAGAGCCCACCTTTATGAACAGCACTGTGTATCATGTGCCAGATGCGGCAGACATGGACTGCTGGCCTGTGAGCCCTGAGTTTGGCCACCGCTGTGCTCTTGGGGGTCAGGGGCTTGAGGTTTACAATTGGTATGATTGAGGTATCCCGTGGTGGCCAGCGTGCTGGGTATGGGGCCTGCTCACAGACAGTGCAGCGGGGGTTCACTGTGCCCTGAGGGGAGGCGGCAGCCCCGGGGTCCCAACTTCAGAGCAGGAGCTGGAGGTGAGTAGAATATTGCTGAGACTATGCCCCACTTCGCACAACAGGACAAAACTTTGGACAACGAAACAATTTATTTTGGCTCCAGGCTCCTAACAACGTGTGGGGTTTTGCGTTTTTTCCAGTTGATGACTTTGTGAACATTCCCATATATCCGGGCCTTGTGGCCTTAGATGTGACTCAGTGGAGGGAGACCCAGCATAGCCAGGCCAGTGTGGAGCACCTCCCGCACGGCCCTCAGAAGCTGCAGGCGGGCAAACATCTGACCAAAGAGGTGTGGTCGAGGTTCCTGAAGGAGAAGGGGCCTGCTAGTCTCATCCTCTGCTTTCTTGCTTTTATCCTGCACCCCTTTGCACCTCCCACCCCCTGTGCTGTGTGCTTACCCCTAGGACGTGTACCCGGTTATAGTATGAGCTGAAATCCATGCTGAGCTGTACCAGGAACCTGCACATCTAGAGACAGAGACTGAGTCACTGGCCTGTCTCTTTGCTCTTATATCCCAGCCCAGAATTTTTTTTTTTCCTAATGTATCTGGGGCCATGCTAATCTTCTCTGTATCGTTCCAGTGTTAGTGTGTGTGCTGCTGAAGCGAGCACCCTAGCCCAGAATAAATAGAGTGTGTATTGAGTGTCTAGCCTTGTTTTCTGTGCCTCACCATCTCTGTGCGTGCAGCAATGTGCAGCCCTGGGGTTGTGCAGTCTAGGACTGCTATCTGGCTCAGCAGGTCCGGGAAGGGGAGGACACTGTTGAAGAGCAGCAGCCACTCACCCTGTGGGGGAGAAGGGTGCTGCAAGGAAAGTCCAAGCCTCCTGCTTGTGCTACCTACTGGAAGGGACACTTACCTCATCATGTAGCAGTGAGAAGTCCAGACTGCTCACAGGTGGAAAAGTGGGGTACAGACCTTGTTCCTTACTACGCTTGTAACTCTCAAAGAGTGTAGCAAGACGGGCACAATTATACATGACAAAGGTGCCACTCTTTGTGCCCTTTGTGGAGATGCTGCTGTCAGATAGGGCCAGGAGGAGCTGGAAAACGGGAGCACAGCTGCAGAGAAGGGGGGCAGCCACCAAACCCTGTCCCCCCAGCCCTGGCCCTGTAACACTGACTCCCAGGCTCACCTGACTCTGTGGGCTTGTGCTTAGCATCTCAAACTTGATGGTGGCCACAGAGAGAATTCCAAAGATCTCTAGCCAGGCTGGGTCTGAGGGAGTACAGGTTGGTCAGTCAGTCTCTGCAGAGAAGGAACAAGGGGCAGGGGTGCAAACCACCTGCCCTGCTGCAGAGCACTGCCAGGGCCTTCCAGGCGCACCTTGTGCCAGATCTTCACTGTGTTTGAGAGCTGAGGCCTTGCACACCTGGGCATGCCGGAATCTGTTTTGAAGAGTGAGAGGAAGGCCAGTGGGCAGGGTCCCAGTAAAGACTTCCCCCACCTCGACTACCCTGGCTCAGGTTGGCCTTCCTTCCAGCCTCAACTCACTTGTAGTACTCAGGGGCAGTCATCAGAGTGCCGGGTGCACCAGCTACTTTCACTGGGCCACAGATCAGGTGCTTCTGTCAGGAAGATGGCAGAGATTCAGCCCAGCTGGTGCTACTCTCCAGCAATAAGTCCTTCAGAGGAACCCAAATCTGGTGCCTCTACTCCACCCAGTCCACCCAGACTCCCTGAACCTGTAACCACCAGGCTTGGTGTCTCCCTCTCAAGCCCAGCCCCTAAGGACATGGTCCAGCCTCAACCTATTCTTCAATGTTCTTGGGATGTTTTCAGACTCCATATTCTCCAGAGCCTTGCACCTGCTGCACATGCCCTCTCAACAAGTTCACCATCTCCCCCAAGGTCAAGTGTCAATTTCCGGATCTGTCAGCTAACAGGCCCCTTGTTAGGTTTTCAAGGGTGCTCTGAAAGTGGGAAGTGAGGTAGTGGGGAGCTCCAACATCATTAACCTACCTGTCTGAGTGGAGCCTGGTCATCTAACTTCCACCAAAGCAGGTCCAACTTTTGTTGCTGGAACTCCTCCTCACAGCTCACCACATGTATAACTGTACAGCTGTTGGCCCCAGCCTTATAAGGAAGGAAGACAGTCACTACAGAGATGCAGGATACTTGGTTTGCTAGAAGCCTACAGGGCTGGGAGTTACTAACCAGGCCTGGGTAGCTGTCCTCCGGCCAATACCGCAGAGCCTCCTGTAGCTCAGCCAGCACAGAGAGCAGATCCTCTGTCACTGCAAAGAGAACATATAGGTGCTGAGGCTGGCTGGCCAGTAATGCAGAAGTCTCCATACCCCTTTTCTGGCCCTGTTATCCAGGTCCTACCCAGACAGTTGTCCAGGTTGGGGTCATAGCCAGCTGCTAGGCCCCGTTCTTCCACCAGCTCTTTCAGGCACAATCTGCCCAGGACGCCGGGGGGCAGTGTCCCCCCGTCATGAACACAGGTAATTTCTGCAAGTGCGCGGCTCCTGAGGGTTTCGGTTGAGGCTTTCTCTGAGGCACAGGGCCAGTCCACCCGCAGTTGCTGCAGGAAGGTCCGCAGGTGCAGATCCCGCACAGCAGGCACTAGGCGCACGCACACGCTGCGAAGGGAGGGCGACCGCCTCAGCCTGCGCACCTAATCGGGCTCGCCAATACTTCCCATCCCCAAGGGCGGCGCCGTTCTCTAGGCCCCCAATAGGACGTCCCCCACCTTCTCCATTTTGGCCCTGCTCACCCGTGAGCACGAAGAGCTCGTGCTAGGTGATCGGCCACGAGCACGGCACGCAGCTGGCTCAGGCGGAGTGCACAAGAGGAGCCGCGCAGTGCGGGGCAGTGCAGTAAGACGCGCGGGCACAGGGAGGCAGGCGTAGCGGGCGCGGCATAGGCAGCCACCGCGTGGAGGACGCGCTCGAATACGGCTGGTCGGTGCAGTTGTAGCGACAGACCCGCGGGGGTCTGCACGCAGCGCAGCACTGGGGCCACACCGGGGCCCTGCAGGCAGGCGACAGCACGGAACACATGCTCGGGCACCTGTGGGTGGACGGGCGGTGTGAGCGGGCCGCAGCGGTCGCTGCCACCCTGGGCCGCACGTCCCGGCCCGCTCCCACCTGCCCGTCCTCGAAGCGCGTCCGCAGTGCGCCTTGCGGCGCCAGGAAGTCTCGGGCACGGAGGTGGCGGGCGCGCGTCTCCTTGAGCCACACAGGGCCGCCAGGCCCCAGGGCAGCGTTGAGAGCCCCCAGAGTCTCCCCGACCCCAAGGCGCCCTGTCGCCATGGCGACCGGAAGGAGTGAGGTGAGCGGAACCGGAAACAAATTTCCGGAAGGCGGAACTTCCAGAAAGGCCGACTGGCGAGGGCTGGGATCCAGCAGCGGCCACCCGAAAGCGGACAGGTGCCGCGGAGGAGTCACGTCTACTGCTTTCCATCTGCAGGTCCCAGTGCTGCCTCTGCGCGACCCACCTGCATTGCCGGGCCCCAGGCCCGAAATCTCCTGTCCTCCCAGGGCCTAGGGCTCTTTCGCAGTAGCCCGCATTAACAACTAAGAAAAAGGCCGGGCGCGGTGGCTCACGCCTGTAATCCTAGCACTCTGGGAGGCCGAAGCGGGCGGATTGCTCAAGGTCAGGAGTTCAAAACCAGCCTGAGCAAGAGCGAGACCGTGTCTCTACTATAAATAGAAAGAAATTAATTGGCCAACTAATATATATAGAAAAAGTTAACCGGGCATGGTGGCGCATGCCTGTAGTCCCAGCTACTCGGGAGGCTGAGGAAGTAGGATTGCTTGAGCCCAGGAGTTTGAGGTTGCTGTGAGCTAGGCTGACGCCACGGCACTCACTCTAGCCCAGGCAACAGAGTGAGACTCTGTCTCAAAAAAAAAAAAAAAACAACTAAGAAAAAGATCCTTGTGACTGGGTAGATCCTTGTGACTGGGTGGCGGCTCAGACAGGGCACCTTCTCTTATCACCGAAGTCTCACGTGTTTGTGTAATAACGTTTAATTTTTCCCGTTTTACAGATGATTAAAAGGTCATATTTCTAAATGATTGTCACTAGAATAAGGCAGTAACATTAAGGCCACTTTCACGACCCACTTTAAAAATCTCGTTTTTCAAAGAATTTATGTTCCACGGTTTCAGATTATTTACAAACATTTCCTCCTTTGTGATATGGGTGAGTTTTTTTCTTTTTTTTTTGAGACAGAGTCTCACTGTTGCCCAGGCTAGAGTGCCAGTGGCATCAGCCTAGCTCACAGCAAACTCCTGGGCTCAAGCGATCCTTCTGCCTCAGCCTCCCAGGTAGCTGGGACTACAGGCATGCACCACCATGCCTGGCTAATTTTATATATTTAGTTGTCCAGATAATTTCTATTTTTAGTAGAGATGGGGTCTCGCTCTTGCTCAGGCTGGTCTCGAACTCCTGAGTTTAAGCGATCCTCCCGCCTTGGCCTCCCAGAGTGCTAGGATTACAGGCTTGAGCCACCACGCCCAGCCATGGGTGGTCTTTATTCCCAATAAATGCGCACTGATACAACTGTAGTTTTCTTCTTTTGATACCTGGGGAATTAGAGCCATGGTGATGGTGTACCAGAATTACCAGTTTTTGTCTCCTTTAACCTGGTGTACTTCAACAGCGATCCTCAAGCTTCCTGTTTTAGGCTATTAAGCGCCAACTAAACAATTTGACCATGAGAAGCGGCTAAATAGACATCAGTTGGAACATCCTGCTCCTCTAGTGGGAAAGCACTTTTCCTCTCACCAGGGGTCCCCAAATGTTTTTACTTCCACGCCCCCCCCATGCCCATTTTCATTTTAATAGAGATTGAAACCCAACTAAGTACAGAGAACTGGGAAGCCCCATTGTCTCTGTGTCCAGAGTTCTGGAAAGGAGAGAAACATAAGAACAGGAAAAGCTTGGCAAGGTCCCTTTCTGGACCAGGGCTGTGAGGCCTACTGGGAGGCTCCGAAAGAGCACTGGGCGGACACGACATTCCCGATGGCTTCTTGGGTGCCCCACTCAACGGGAGTGATCGTGTCATTCCAAAGCGCTTTCCATGCTGTAGGCTCATGACCTGGAAACAGCTGCTAGCAGGGCTCCGCGGCCAAGCTGGGGACTTCAGCTACTCTCGTCCACAAAGACCGTTGGGGTGGTTTTTCCCCAGGAAGTGCAAGGCTATGTTTAGCGAGCTGTGGGCTGGGCTGGCCCTGTGGGACTCACGATTCTAGCAGCTCTACCCAGAGGCCGAGTCCACCCTCCCTCGCCAATGCTCCCAGGTGGTGCCAGAGATGGCCACCAGCCCCGGCTCTGCGACATCTACACTCACCACCTCCAGCCTGAGGGCACACCTGAAGGAGGGGCTGAGACGAGATGGGCCCAGTTAAAGTATGTCTGGGGGTCTGGGGCCACCCCATCTGGGCCAGGGCGCTGCTCAGGCAAGAGAGCAGGGAACGAAATCCAAGCGCAGCTGGAATGCTCTGGAGACAACAGCTGCTTTTGGGATTCCGTTGCCCGCTGTCCAGCCGTTGGAGGGGGCTCCTGCCCCCAGGTTACTTGCCCTGAGGCCAGATCAGAACCCGCCCATTCCCAGTCCCAGGAGGCAGATCCGGGAGTAGGAGGTGAAACCGAGTCTAGTGGGAACGAGGCGCTCACCTGGGCCCCAGAACAATAAGAGGGGCGGTAGGGGCCTCCCCTGGGACCGGGTCCCGATCCGGATTAGATCCGCAGGGTAGGATTAGCTCTGCCGGTCCTACGCAGCTGGGACCACAGGTGCGGTGACGGTGGAGGGGCGGGCTTCAGAATCCGCCAAGAGGGAAGCGCGCCCGAGGGGCCAGAAAGGAAGTAAACCCACGCGTCCGCCTCGGGGACATCCCCGCGACCGGAGCCCTTTGTCCGGTGACGCTGCCAGAGCCTGGAGCGCCAGGGGACGAACTGGCCCACACAGCTGTGGCGGGACCCACAGAAGCCCATTGCGACCAGCCCTAGCAGATCCGCCGCCAGGCCCCGATTATGCCAAGCCTCCCACTCCCCCGGCCCGCGGGTAGCGAACGCGACAATGTTCCCCTGAGGCCACAACAGAGCCGGCGTGCCGAGATACCCAAACCCTGCGCCGGCGCCGGCGCCGCGACTCTTGAGCCAGTAGGCCCTTGACTTGGCTCAAGATGGGGGATGGGGAACTCTCGGGACGCCAGCAGAGTGAGCGAGGACAACGTGATGCTTCAGGCGCCGCCAAATTCAAGTCTGGTCCGGTTCGGCCCTGTAGATCCCACCCGAACAGCCACATCAGCCCCACAACCGCGTGCCCTTCCGCTTGCTCTGGCTTCCCGCAGATTTGGAGCCATTTTAAGGCGAAACCACATGGCCACGCCCCCTCGCGCTCCAGAGAAGCCAATCCCCGCTCGGCCACGCCCCCCGCAGCGCGCGGCGGCGCAGCCAACGGTCGAGCGGTTGACGGTTGAGGAGGGGCGTGATACGGCAGCGGCAGAGAAACTCGAGGCGCCCGCCCCGCCCACGGGGCCCGAAGCCACAAAGCTTGGGATTAGGGCGGGGAGGCTGGCACCACGCCCTGTCCAGGTGTGCAGGACACCGCCAGGTGGGCGGCCTCCCCACCCCCGGCCCGGGGCGCCCTGCTTAATGGCCGAGGGGGGGAAGGGCGGGGGCCAGGACGCCCCTGCGGCCCAGGCAATGCCTGAGGGCGGTGACGCTACCAGGTGTCCGACTCTCTTGGGACAGTCGGCGGGGACATGGGGCGGGGCGGGCGGCAGGTGCTGACACTGGAGCCGGCGGCGGGACTGCCCCACCTGAGACAGATGGCGCTAGCTCGCTGGGCCGGCCGAACTGTGAGATGCCCTCCGGAACGCAGAGGGCGCTGTTGCCGCGCTGTGTCCTGCCGGGCTAGACCCCACCAACCCTGTGACGGTCTTGACAAGCGCGTATCAACCATGGCCGCGGCTTTGGCGCTTCGCTGCCTGTCTCGCGCGCGACCGGCGCCGCGCTATCCGCCAGTTCAGCTGCCTTGGTGAGCCCGGACTCTGCGCCCCTAACCGCCCCTCCCAGGGCCGGTGACCCCAGCCCCGCACCTGCCGACCCGCTAGACCACAGCCTGGGCACGCGCCCCTGACCCTACCGATCCGCAGGACCCCACGGCGTGGGTATCGGCTCTCTCCGGCGGACGACGAGTTGTATCAGCGGACGCACATCTCTCTGCTGCAACACGAGTCCCCTCACGCCATGTACATCGACTGCTACAACAGCCGCGGCTTCACTGTCAACGGAAGCCGCGTGTTCGGGCCCTGCGCGCTTCTCCCGCACTCGGTGTTGCAGTGGAACGTGAGCTCTAACCCTCAATGAGGAATCTGAGGCTCTGAGTCACAGGCTCTCTCCGTGCTTGTGGCCCTGTCCAACTGGCCTTTCCGTGTATCCCCAAAGTGGAGCGGGGGAGGGGGGGAGAAGCTTCATGGATTTGTTTGTCATATTGAATCTGTCTCCTCCCTGTAGGTGGGATGCCACCAGGACATCACCGAAGAGAGCTTTTCCCTGTTCTGGATGCTAGAACCCCGGATAGGTATGGAGGCGGGAAAGGAAGGGCTGAGGCGCTCTGGGCCCCAGAAGGCCACCCTTACCCCTTCCTCTCAACAGACCTGGTTGTAGAATAGCCACACCCTCCTTTCCCTAGAGATTGTTGTGGTGGGCACTGGAGACCGGACTGAGAGGCTGCAGTTCCACGTGCTGCGAGCCATGAGGGAGCGGGGCATTGCTGTGGAAGTGCAGGACACGGTAAGTCCCAGGATTTGGGAATGCTGTGGGCAGCTCAGGCCTAGCCCACCCTAGGTGGGCTGATGCTGGCCTATTCTTTGCAGCCCAACGCCTGTGCCACCTTCAACTTCCTCTGTCATGAAGGCCGAGTGACAGGAGCTGCTCTTATCCCCCCACCTGGAGGGACTTCACTTCTCTCTCTGGGTCAAGTTGCAGAATGAACCTCCAGGAACTGACTTGTCTAGGAGGGCCCTGGCACTTTGCAGAGTGCAGGGGTTCCCAATGCTTTCACTATTGTCTTTCTTTGGCACTGTAACACTTGTTTGCCAGCATATTAATAACTTACGTACTTCTATTGTTTTGTATCAGGTGTGTTGCTGGCCAGGAACTGCTGGCTCAGTGGGCTCTTGGCGGGGGTATGGAAAAACTAAGGGGTCACTTTTTTTTTTTGAGACAGAGTCTCACTTTGTTGCCCAGGCTAGAGTGAATGCCGTGGCATCAGCCTAGCTCACAGCAACCTCAAACTCCTGGGCTCATGCGATCCTGCTGCCTCAGCCTCCCTAGTAGCTGGGGCTACAGGCATGCGCCACCATGCCCGGCTAATTTTTTCTATATACATTAGTTGGCCAATTAATTTCTTTCTATTTATAGTAGAGACAGGGTCTGGCTCTTGCTCAGGCTGGTTTCGAACTCCTGACCTTGAGCAATCCGCCCGCCTCGGCCTCCCAGAGTGCTAGGATTACAGGTGTGAGCCACCACACCCGGCCTAAGCGGTAACTTTTTCATTTAGATTACTTGGATTCTTCAGCCCTTCAGAGATCAGGAAGCAGTCTATTTACCTGGTGCAGATCTGTTCACCTGTTCACATGCAGATTTGAGGGGACCTCAATGGCTTTCCCCACAAGATCACTGATAAAAGATTTGAGTTAGGGAGTGGAGTACATATTCATGTTTTGACCTGGTCCCACGAGGCTAAGCTTTGGGCTGGCAGGATGCCCTGTGGATGCTAGTCCCATGGATTGTTCTGGGATCCTTTCTAGGGAGCCATGGAGTCAGAGTCTCCGTGAGACTGAGCCCACAGGAGCCAGAGCTGATCAGAGCTGGTTTGTGAGCAGCCTCAGGAGGAACTTTTTGAAACTGGAACTTACCAGGTTCATGGAGCACCTTTATTTATCCCAGGGCCTGAGGCTCCCCCTGGAAATGAGGACACTATATTTGTGTGCATTTCTGGTGGTGGCAGCTGCAGAGTCCCACCTGCCTACTGACCTCAAAAATCAGGCATCACTTTCTTTTTTTAAACTTTTATTGAAAAACTGAGGGGATGTGCTGGATACCTTTTTAGAAAAGCCTCTTCTCATACCTGCAATCAAAAGGACCGCTGGTGAGGTGAGGATAGGAGAATAAAGGCATAAGCATGGCAGAAGCTCCCACCCAAAACTGGCACTTACGAATGGAGGCTGTGGACACCACCTTCCACCTGAGCTGAGGATGTCCTCTTCTCAAACTTAAGCTCCCCAGAGTACATCATGGCTCTGAAGAGGGTCAGATGTCAAAAGTGGGTAGCTGGCCCTGGATCAGCCCCTTTAACCATGTCCCAGCTCCCCAAGCTCACCGGACTTGGGTCAAGCTCTTGGCACCGATGTCCTGGCAGGAGTGCTGGATGCCGGCAATCAAGTAGGGGACAAATTTATGGATGGACCCTTTGTCCTGCACAGCTCCAGACACTCCCTGGGCCACTTTGATTTTGTCAGCTTCACTGCAGGAAGAGGCAGAGACACAGACAAGGTTACACCAGAGATAACACTGTCAGTGCAGGGCTGGGGTGGGGTAATTGGCCTGCCTGTCCCACCTGAAATATCGGTTCTGGCTGCTGAGATGCTTGTCCATGGCATCCAGAGAACCCATACCACGATATTTCTTTAGCCGGATGCCGTCGGAGAAGAAGTACTCACCAGGGGCTTCAGTGGTAGCAGCCAGGAGGGAGCCCATCATGACTGTGGATAGATGGAGTGTTTGGGGCAGAGCCTTCTCAGCACTGGGAAAGGAGTCCCACCAGCCTCTAGGCCCTTACCTGTGGAGGCCCCAAGGGCCAAGGCTTTGGCAATATGGCCCACATTTTGGATTCCTCCATCAGCAATGACAGGAACACCAAAGCGCCGTGCATACTCTGACACCTTGTACACTGCTGTTGCTTGGGGCCGCCCACAGGCCAGCACTATTGAGATGGAGGAACAGATGGGTGGGTAGGGTTAGTGGGGACGGGCACCCTAGCCATACTTAGCACCCAGGAGCTCCTGGCTACAACTGTACCAGAACTGCAGCTTGGAAGAGGAAGAGATGTGTCTGGGATGGCTGCTGCCCCATCTGCCTTGAGTAGTACAAACAAATGTGGCCTTCACTCAACCCTGCGAGTGCGCGTGCACATGTGCAGTGCCCAGGGCAGCCTCAGGCACATGCAGTCTTAGCAGCCGGGAAAGCCCCGCCCAGCTGGTATCAGATGGGGCAAGAGTCACCGTGCAGTGCAGTTAGTTCCCAGAGGCACTGAGTCAGACCCACCCTTCCTCCCTGCATGGTGGGCAGCTCAGGCAAGGTCAGGGCAATGTCATGTGGAAGGAAGAGCAGGTTTCAGAGTTGGTTCTTGAACCATGCCTATGGCAGAAGATGTGGACAGGGCAGGGATTGCCTGAGTAAGGAGGTCCTGTCCTATCAGGGCCCCAGGAGGAGGATGGAGCTGTGTTCTTCAGCAGCCCCCCAAACCATGGTCTGTATATCAGTTTGCCCTGCCCACCCGTCAGCACCACAAACCCCGGGAGCTACAGCTACAGTCAACCAAGCAGCCGGGCAGTGGGCAGCTGGGCCGGGCTGGACTTACTATAGCAGCCCGTGACAGTAGAAGGGCATTTGGGGCTGTGGGACTTTATGTCTGGAGGGATCTTGGGAGCCACTAAATAAAACAAACAGACCAGAGTTTAGAGAGGGCGCAGAGCAGGAGCAAGGAGGCCAGGCTAGGCGAGGGAGTGGCAGGTGAGGGATGTCAAGAACTTGTCTTGCTTCCAGCCATGTCACCCATCCAAGAGGCCAATCTGGCCCCAGGTTTGCTTCTACTGGAGGAGGACTCAGTGGTGTTCAACTAAGAGAGCTTGGCTACAGGGTATGTGGGGCTTGAAGCCAGGGTCTCTGTGGGTTCTGCCAAAGCATATTCTTACCTTCCTGGGTGATGCAGATGGAGCCACTTCCCATTCCCACCCGCAGGGCATCCACACCTGCATCAATAAGGTTCTTGGCCTGAGCAGCGGTGACCACTACAGTGAAGGAGAGGAAAGGCTCCTGTGAAGGTCCGATGGGAACCCAGCTCCCCAACTCCCATCACACATCTTTCAGTACCCAATCTTGCCTTACCATTGCCTCCAATGACTTGGAGACTGGGGTATTTCTCTTTGATATACTTGATCATATTGATCTGGAAGATGGAGTTTCCCTGGGAAGAGTCCTGGGACAGGAAAGTAAGTCCCAGTCAGGCTGTGATATGGCAGCTGCCCATACAGCCCCTCCCTGCCTGTGTAGCAGCTCACCAAAACCACTACATCAACACCAGCCTGGGCAAGCAAGTCCAGCCTATACTTGTCATCCTCATGAGTGCCAATGGCTGCCCCACACAGAAGCTGCTTCTTGGCATCTTTGGAAGCCAGTGGGTAATCCCGGTTCTTCTTCAGGTCTGTCCGGGCAATGATGGCCACTAGCTCATCGTCTTCATTTACAATGGGCAACTTTCCTGAGATCAGGGCAGGACATAAATTAGGACCCTGAGCATTAGTTCCAGGCCCCCTTCCCGCCTATAAGACTTACCTTTCTTACTACGCTGCAGAATTTCATTTGCTTCCTTCAATGTGATGCCTGCAGGGGCTACCACCAGGTCTTCCCTCTTTGTCATGATCTAGGATAGGGAATGACGGTTGTGAGGAAATGCCAATCAGAAATCAGACCTCTCCACAGACCCTGCCCTAACTCAGGGGTGAGGTTCTAAAGACCACCATGTTCACACACCTGCACCTAGACCACCCTTCCTCAAGAGAACTCAATAGTTCCTACAGCAGTATAGCAGCAAGAGGGAGAATTGAGTAGAAAGGACAAGTGGCACAGAAAGCAACTATGTAGAAGGAAGGACCACACAGGAGCAATGTGAAGAGAATTAGAAGAGGACAACTGACATTGATCCTTGAACACTGCTCCCACCCTAGGAGTCGCAAAAAACAAAGCGTAAATGCTGGCAAGCATGTGGACAGTTTGAGAGCCTCTGGTAGGGAGAGACTGCAAGAACCCAATGAAGGAGTCAGAAACTTGGCTAGGGCTTCATATTTCCTGGACAGAAGAGGCCCTCAGAGGTATTATCATAAGGGCAACAGAAGCCTCTTGTCTTCAGTCTAATCTGCCAGAGCTTAGCTGTGCTCTACCATTGACACCTACCTCTTCCAAAAAGCAGTCATGCTCCTCTTCCTTGAGAAAATCAATGTCCCGTGAGGAGATGATGCCCACCAAGCGGCTCCCCATCCGGCCTGTGTCTGTGATTGGGATACCACAGAAACCATGCCGGGCCTTGGCCTCAAAAACATCCCGTACACGATCCTTGGGGCTGAGGACCACAGGGTCTGTGATGAATCCCTGCTCATATTTCTGGAAAGGATGGTGAAAATGGGCATTGCATTTTTGAACCACTTTCATCAGGCTCTTGGTCTAAAGCATGGAGTCTGTCCCTAACTCCACCTTTGGCAGTGCCACAGAACCAAATCACACAAACACTTAAGAGACATTGATGGGCTACAGGTACTGTCCACCTTAAGAAACAGGGTCTTAGGCTCTTCTCAGTAATTGATCCCCATGGTGAGAAGAAAGGATCCTTAATTAGCAGAATAAACTCCCACTCCCACCCCACCCCACCCCACCTCAGTGCATTTCCCGGGAGCTCTTGGCCATGATCCTTGCCCTTCTGACCTTCACTTTCCGAACTTCATTGGCCTGGAATTCAGGTGTACAGTTGTGGTGGATGAAGCCAATACCACCTGTAAGCTACAGAATGAGCAGAAGAGAGGGAATAAGTGACAGAGTAAGAGAGGCAAGACTGGATGTCTTAGGGAAAGGAGATGGCATTCCTGCTTCACCCCTACCCCATGGGGCTCACCGCCATTGCTATGGCCATTCCAGCCTCTGTCACTGTGTCCATGGGAGAGGAAACCAGTGGGGTCTTCAGAGTAATTTTCTTGGTCAGAGCAGAGGTCAGGTCCTGAGAAGACAAAGGTCCACTAATGTGGGAAAGCATCTCTTACAGCTCAGAGTGGTACCAGGTACCCCCCAAAACAGGTGCTCTGTATGACCTGCATGAATCCAACCCCAAATCCAATTTGGTGAGGTTGCCCAGAGACAAGGCAACCTTAGTCCACTTTAATGTTCAAAACCCAATTTTTGATCATACTCACCACCTGGTCTGCAGTGAAGTCGATGTAGCCAGGGAGAATGAGAAAGTCACTGCGGGCAAGGGGAATAAATTGGGAGTAGGGCACTCAGGCTTATGGCGTAAGACTCCATCCCTATAGATCATCATCTAAGGCATATGAATAGAGATGGGCGCTCACTGAGCCCGTGTGTCACAGGAGAGGCAGAGCACAAGGTGGAGATAGGGACGGAAGTCCTTTACGGCCACTGAACTGTCATCAGTGCTCCTGGCACCCTGACAATTCCGTGTCTCCAAAGAACGGAGTCTCTATTAAGATAACTTCCCCAAAGCCAACCCCCGCTCCCGGTCTGTCAAAATGAGCCCCGGAGATGGGTGAGTAGTTCCCGGAACCTGTCCCCATGCCTGTGCTCGAGAGGGCTCTATGGAAGCCCCCATCTGGGCTCTTCGCCCAACATGCCGCCCCACTCCTCGCCCAGGTGAGCCCCACAGGCCCGCACTTGTAGGTGAGACCGTCCCCGCAGTTGAAGAGCTGCTGTGCCGTAAGTCCATCGTCTGGCACATAAGACGTGCCCCCGCTAATCAAGTAGTCGGCCATGACCAACGCAAAGAACGCCGCGTGTCTCCGAGGACCACGCCGCAGAGACCTCTGGCGTCTGGGCCGCGCCAATATAAACCAGCCGGTTTCGTCACGGCGCGCGCGCAGCACTGACGTCATGGCGTAAGGCGCGGGGGTGGAACGACTACGGCGCGGCGGAAGGGGCGGGGCTAAGAGGAACCAGCGCATGCCCATGGCACGCACTGACCTAGTCATTGTGGAGCTGGGCTGTTTCCTGTCCCACCCCCTCGCCGCAGAACCTTGGCCCGTTCAACTAACAGGCAAGGCTTTGCTTCCACTGTTCCGCCTGGTTCCGCCCCAAATAAAGAGACCACGTTCACTAGCATGTTGAAAAGACGTGCTTGTCATTCTTAATAAACAACTAGAGTAAGAATACATAAGAGAAACAGAGTGGTATCTTTATATGATACACAAGTGTATGTTACAAGAATTCCATCAGGCACAGGAGCCTCAGGTTTTAAGGCCTCAATGTTAGGCCAAAAAAAAAAAAAAAAAAAAGCATGGTAAAGTTTTTACTTTAACATCTAAAACGTCACTTGTCGTAAAGGAGGGTGTAATAGAAACTGTCTTTAATAAATCATAATTGAAGTTCCCTCATTTTTCTTCCATTAAGATGCTAAGTTTGTCTGAGCATGAAGAAAAGAATATGGCTCCCCTGTGGTCAGCGAAGTCTGCCAGTCCAGGGTGAAAACCAGCTGGGGAGATTCCCTGCAGGGTCCATCCATCATTAATTCCATCTCTCTTGAGGAAGGGAAGGGGCCGCATTTCTTCTAATAGTCCAAGTCCTTTCCACAGGCCTCTGACAAAAAAGAGTCAGTCAGCAACTTTCTAGGATACCTGGCTCTTAGGAAACCCAGAGCTCCCATCGGCTGAGGAGTCTGCCACGGCAGGTTTATAAAGATGCAAAGGGGGCAGAGTTTTCTTTTACATTTTAAACCGAAGCAGCCTGATAGGCTTCATAACTACACCAATAAAAAAAGAATAAAGAAAAAATGGAGGCCTCTTCTTTAGTGTGAAAGTCTGTCTCATTTTTCCTGGCTGGTTTCTCTTGCACCATGGCCAAGGCATCTCAGTGCATGGTGCTTGCGTTGGCCACTGCGATGGCCTCCTGAATTTCTCGTATAACCAGGATCCGGGTTAGCATTTGTCCCATCTGCTCTCTGCTGATTGGCTGGACTGAGTACCAGATAGGGCTGTTGGGGGCCACCACTGGCTCAGGAGTCAGGTAAAAGGTATCATTCCGGCCTTTCACACTCTGGGGGCTGAAAAATATGTCAGTAAAAATTGGGTAACACCATTATAACCTCAACCCTCCCACTCTGAACCTCCCAGACAGATGCTGTCTGCAAAAGTCGGTAAGGCACCAAGATACTGTGGCACAGCTACTGAATTCCATGTACCCACAACATACCACCTCCTGGTCCTCCTTTGGGGCTACTGCAAGTGCCAGTGATAGTTTGCTTTCTTTCTGCCGCTCCTTTCCATGTGCTAGCTGTGATCCCTCAGACTGTACCTACCTACAGCTCCCCTGAGCTCATTTCACTTGAGTTCATCTATATCCCACCTGGAGGCCACTTCACAGTCCAGAGGTCTATCTTCAAGTCTTTATTCATGTTATTCACTCAGTAATAAAGGCCAGAATGCTGGGGCTCTTACCTGCGCTCATGCCACCCCCCAAAGTGTGCTATGTACCTCTATTAAAGTACTTAGCACTGTCCATCTTAGCACCGTCCATCTTCTAACAGTTATTCATCCATTCAAGATTTATCGAAGGGCTACTGTGTGCCAGGTCAGCACCAAGTGCTGATGTTAAAGAAATGAGCAGGAACAATAATTTGTACTACCCTCACGTAGCTTACAGATAAAAGGAGAGACAAAGTTATATAAACATAAACAAAATGACAAACAGTGGTTAAGTGCTACAGAGCTACATCCAGAGAAAACAGGGAATATAGAGATGCTTCCCTGATAAAGCTGTGTTGAAGTTGAGAGAGGGATAACATGATGCCTTTGAATGGAGAAGAGCTAGTGTGGCTAGGGAGCCAAGAGCTCCATGGACATCAGGTTAGCAAGGGGAAGCAGATGAAAAGCTTTGTCCACTATGTGAGGATTACTCTGTAGAGTAATGAGAAACCACCAGAAGTTTTCATCTAAGTGACATGCTAAGATCTGCAACTTAGAAAGATCATTCTGGCATTGCTGTGTCAAGATGATTTGACAAACTAGAGGGACAAGAGGGAGCAAAAGCCAAGAGAGGGAGTCCCCCTAGATTGATGGGGACAGTGACAAAAGGTCAAGGCCACGATGCAGGGCCATGGTCAATATGTGTGCAGGTGGCTTCTCTGTACCTTCATACCCTTTGCACGAAAGGTGACTGACTATAAAGGGATTGGGGATCCCTTTTATATCAGTGTTGGCACATCACACACTTTCGGAAAAACAGCAAGTTTGCTTCTATAGTTAGCTTTTCAGAAGTGTTTTTTATTCTCAGTTTGGGACTAAGGAAAGGCTCTCTCCTGTGATCAGACAGACACATACACACACACACACAAACACACGGATAGCCAGTCATAATAAAACCTCCTCACCATTTGAAGAGGTAGAAATCGTAGAGCTTGATGGGACACCTCAATGGATTCTCTGGATTTTCTGTCTGTTCTGCATACATGTCATCTGTAACTGTAAAACACCCCCCCAACACACACACCACAGATGTGGCATCAGACTGCATTAGCTCCAGTCCAGAACCTTAGGCTTTCAGCCATCCCAACTAGAAAATATTGGGTGGGAGGAGGGAAAGTATGGGGCATGGGCAGGGACTATGAAGGGAAGAGGCAGCTATCTTCTCGGGACTTCTCTGCTTTTAGGAGAAAAATTTGAAGTTTTTGACTAGGCAGAAGGGAGTAGAGAAATCCTATCCAGCAAACCGCAACCTGCACATCTGCACATTCATCACTAGCCCCATAGGCACAAGGGAGGCTGGGACAAATAGCACCTCTTTGTGCAGTCCCCTGCCTCCTTCTCCTACCTTTCTGGCCAGTCTGGTGTATTCCAAGGGCCTTCAGGTACCGTATACTCGTGCTTTTATCCTTGGGATTAGAGGGGTTCTTCTTTGTCTGTCGCAAGACCTTGGAAAAGGCCAGCTTCATGTGCTGGTCCACTGTCTTCAACAGGAAGTACCTGGACCGCAAGTGAAAGCAAGGCAGAGGGAGGGGTGCCAGGAGAATACCATGACTTACCCTCTGCCCATCGGTATGTCAAGGAGCCACTGCCCACACTCCCAGGATCTCGGCAGGCCCATACCCAAGCACACGAGCCAGTGGAGGAGCCACGTCAAGATGGATGGTAGGGATCTAGCAAGGCTGTCTGCCTTACTGGTCACCACACAAAATGTAGCCGAGCCGAATGGGGTTTTCAATAGCCCAAAGTTTCTCAAATATGTGTCAGAGGAATTCTGAAGTCCTCCTGGACAGTTTCCACCCTCTTCGCTGGAGGGATGCCAGCAGTGGCTGAGCGTGGAGCCTCTAGAGCACTTACTTGGTGTTGAAGAACATGAGGGTGGTCAGCAGAGTGGAGGGGGAATGAGCCCCAAGCTGTTTGCACTCCCACAGCATCTCCTCAGTCACATGGCTGGGCAAGACATAGCCTAGGAGGAAGAAAGTACTGCTGCAAGAAGATGGCAGGTGGTTTCTCAAAGGTACAGTATGGGAGGTATGAGGCACAAAGACCACACAGAAATACAACTTTAATCAGGGACGTCTCCCTAGGGTATGGCAGAATAATCTGGAAAGCTAGTTAAAAGACAGATGCCTCAGTCCCAACACAAGTTTCTAGGGTAGGACCTGATAATGAGCATTTCTAAGAAGTTCCGAGGTGGTGCTATCGTTGCTGCTCTGGGGAATCACACTTGAGAACCGTATCAGCCTTACATGGTAACAGTTACCTGACAAAGTCTTTCTCTAGTGCAAGGCTAATATGGGGCAAAAGGGATTGCCCTCAGGGAGAATGAAATAACTAAAACTCTGCATGTAAGTATACTTCTCTGAGAGGATACAGAGCTTGCATTATATCTTCAAAGGTCCCCAAGGGCCCAAAGAACTGGTATGCATTGCCCTGTTTGCCTTTGGCAAACCTTCTCTCATGTCTACCACGAGAGAAGGCAAGGCCATTCTCATTCCTTCTCTGGATAAAGGGGAGACTGATATTTGGCTTTTACAAGTCTCCCCCACAGGGCAGGTGTTACTGTAAGATCCTGGTTCATAAGAGAACACAAAGTTAGCAGAGGCAAAGACCAATTTTTTGAACAAGAGCCTTAGTCAGCAAGGTTTGCACACAAGGAAGAAGATACTTGGTTTGACCACCAAGCCCCCTTCATGCGCTGAATTCAGTTCATATGTGCACTGGGGGCACGGTGAGACAACAGCAAACACTACTATTCTCGTGAAGGGTTTCAACATTCTCCAGGCAGGCAGTAAGGGTGATACTTCCTGAACGCAGAAAAAGGAACATTCTGCCCAATACACTCCTCTTCTCTGTTTCTGTCAAAGCTGGTCCTCTGATGACATTAGCGTACTTCTATCTCTTTAAGGTAGCTCTGGCTCTATTCTTGTCTAAACTTTGGCTATTTGGTGGTGCAGTGGCGATGTGATAAGCTTTCCTGTTCTCAGACATATCTGAAGCCCCCAAGGTGCACCAAGAGCCACAGACAGCCCTGCTTTAGAAAGGCAATCTGCTAGGAGTAATTCCTGACATACCTTGGCATGTTCTACTTCTCTGGGTTCACTCTGCCAGCTGTACCCTCTAGTGTCACTTCCCTAAATTTACTCTCTTCTCAACACCACAACTTAAAATTAACTTTAGGCAAGGCACAGTAGCTCACGCCTTTAATCCCAACATTTCAGGAGGCCGAGATGGGAGGATCACTTGAACCCAGGAGTTTGCGAACAGCCTGAGCAACATAGCAAGACCCCATCTCTATAAAAAAATTTAAAATTAGCCAGATATGGTGGCATGTGCCTGTAGTCGTAGCTACTTGGGAGGATAAGGCAGGAGGATGGTTTGAGTCCAGGAGCTGAAGGTTGCAGTGAGCTATGATGATGCCACTGTATTCCAACTTGGGTGAGAGAGCAAGACCCTGTCTCTAAAATAAGAAAATAAAACAAACTTTTTGTGCCTGAGAACCAGGACTATTGGTATGGGAGTAAGAAGATATAGATAAACACATTACATAAAATAGCCTTAGGCTGGGCTTGGTAGCTCACACCTGTAATCCTAGCACTCTGGGAGGCAGGCACGCAGATCATTTGAGCTCAGGTGTTCAAGACTAGCCTGAGCAAGAGTGAGATCCTGTCTCTACTAAAAAAATAGAAAGAAATTAGCTAGACAGGCTGGGCGTGGTGGCTCACGCCTATAATTCTAGCACTCTGGGAGGCCAAGGCAGACAGATCATTCGAGCTCAGGAGTTCGAGACCAGTATGAGCAAAAGCGAGACCCTGTCTCTACTAAAATTAGAAAGAAATTACTTGGACAGCTAAAAATATATACAAAAAAATTAGCCAGGCATGGTGGCACATGCCTGTAGTCCCAGCTACTCAGGAGGCTGAGGCAAGATTGCTTGAGCCTAGGAGTTTGAGGTTGCTGTGAGCTAGGCTGACACCATGGCATTCTAGCCAAGGCAACAGAGTGAGACACTATCTCAAAAAAAAAAAAAAAAAAAAATTTATATATATATAGGCTTGTAGTTCTGAATCTGAACTGCAAGCATCAAAATGATGTATTTTGTCCTTAAAAAACATTCTAGTTCTGCCCACTCAAGGTCTTAGAAATAACCAACCCAGGAGCAATGAGTACTCCTAGTTCCAGACTTTGGTACTGAAATACCACTTCTTACTAAAAGGAACCAGGCTCCATGGAGAACTGATGGACTCAACATTGGGAGAAGAAATGTCCAAGATGAAATGTCCAACATTCTGTTAAATCAGAAATCAAGAAAGTTAACAAAGACTACTAGGGTCATGTTGAAAGGACATAGGAGCCAATTTAAAAAGGCTCTAAATGGCCAACATTGAGACAATTTCTACATCAGTAAAGATAAATGCAATAGACTGAATCACATCAAATGTTTCAATTCAGGAGTTTACAATGCCTCTCAAAACCAAACAAAACAAACCTAACTCATCATCACTGGGAGAAGATGGTAAACTGACCCATTACTGTGAAATTGGTAAACAAAGGAAAAGAAATAAGCCCCTCATCCTGCCTCTTCTCTATAATCTGCACTGTTATGAAACCAGAGTTGAGTAGAAAACATTTCTCCTTATGTTCCAACTAATTAATGAAGTAGTAGTAACATTAGAATACCATTTTGCAACCCTAAAAGAATTAATGGATCTAGACATTATGGGCACTGTAATGGAGGAAGAAAAGCTACCAATGAGGTAACCTTGCCCAAAACAAAACAAAACAAAAAACCCTGAATCAATCTTTACATACAATTACTAATCAACTGTAAACACATGGTACAAAAGAATATGTTAAAACACACTGGATGCAATCACCAAAACTAAATTGTTTCACAATTTAAAGGGCTAGTTCCTTCCATAAATAAATTTTAAGGAAAAAAAAAAAAATGGTGGCCTGGCGCAGTGGCTCACGCCTGTAATCCTAGCACTCTGGGAGGCCAAGGCGGGCCGATCACTCAAGGTCAGGAGTTCAAAACCAGCCTGAGCAAGAGCGAGAACCCATCTCTACTAAAAATAGAGAAATTATCTGGACAACTTAAAAAAAAAAAAAAAATATATATATATATATATATGTGGAAAAAATTAGCCAGGCATGGTGGCGCATACCTGCAGTACCAGCTACTCGGAAGGCTGAGACAGAAGGATTGTTTGAGCCCAGGAGTTTGAGGTTGCTGTGAGCTAGGCTGACGCCACAGCACTCTAGCCCAGGCAACAGACTGAGACTGTGCCTCAAAAAAAAAAAAAGAAGAAGAAGAAGAAAATGAAGAGGGAAATTATAAATGAAAACAACTAGATATTAAAACCCAGCTAATTTCAATATGTGAACCTTATTTTCACCTTGATTCAGATAAACAAAAAGAATGAAATTTATGAGACCATCAGAAATTTGAACAAACGGTAGATTGTGATGACATCATGGAATTACCATTTTGGGTTTGTTTTTTTTTTAAGTATGATAATAGGCCGGGCTCGGTGGCTCACGCCTGTAATCCTAGCACTCTGGGAGGCTGAGGCCGGCGGATTGCTCAAGGTCAGGAGTTCGAAACCAGCCTGAGCAAGAGCGAGACCCCGTCTCTATTATAAATAGAAAGAAATTAATTGGCCAATTAATATATATATATATATACACAAAAATTAGCTGGGCATGGTGGCGCATGCCTGTAGCCCCAGCTACTCGGGAGGCTGAGGCAGGAGGATCGCTTGAGCCCAGGTGATTGAGGTTGCTGTGAGCTAGGCTGATGCCACGGCACTCACTCTAGCCCTGGGCAACAAAGTGAGACTCTGTCTCAAAAAAACAAAACAAAACAAAACAAAATAAAGTATGACAATAGAATTGTGGTATGTCAAGAATATATGTCAATATATTTATAGATAAAGTGGGATTTACTTCAAAATAGTACAGGAGAGAAGCAGGTGGTGGTATACGCGAAATCAAGATTACATTGGACAAAGGGTACCGGGGGTTAATTAATCTATTGTTACTTTTATGTATGCTTGAATATTCCATAATAGAAGGCTAAAGAAGTCAACTCTGTATATCCATATTTGGCTTGAAAATTCACAAATCATGTAAAGAATTATTCACTCATTTATGTCTCTGTTCTAATGATAGCCCCTCAGACGGACCTCCATCTTGAAGCCCTTATAACATGTTCCATTTCCTTGTATTTGTTCTTCAAAGTACTTAAATTAATTTGCTTGTTGATACATTTTCTCTCCTTATTAGACTGCAAACTTTTTTCGTTAGTGCTTTATTATATTCCTTGGCACCTAGAATACTGCCTGGAACACAGCAGGGACTCTTAATTTGTTTAAAAAAACAAAAAACATAAAAACATGGTTATACTGCATACATTTTGATAAATGGCAGAGCCAGGATTAAAACTCAGATATTCATGTGAACATAAGTTTTCAACTTGCTTGAGTAAATACCAAGAGTACAATTGCTGTATCATAAGGTAAGAGTATATCTAGTTTTGTTAGACAATACCAAACTCTTGGGGGATGGTCACGCTTGAGGCTCTGATTCAAGGTGGGAGGAGGGGCATGGGCAATATACATAACCTTAACACTTGTACCCCCATAATACGCTAAAATAAAAAAAAAAGAAAAGAAAATACCAAAAGTAGTTGTGCCATTTTGGGTTCCCACCAGCAATGAATAGCTCCTGTTACTCCCTATCCATTGTTAGCATTTGGTGCTGTCAGTGTTTTAGATTTGAGCCATTCTAAAAAAATGTATAGTGATATTTCATTGCTGTTTTAATTTGCAACTCCCTGATGACTTCTGAAGATGAAAATCTTTTCATATACTTATGTGTCATCTGTATTTCCTCTCTGGTGAGGTACTTTTTGAGATCTTTTGTCCATGTTTTAATCAGGTTGTTTTTCTTATTGAGTTTTAAAAATCCTTTGTATAGCTTAGATACCAGTCCTTTATCACATATGTTTTGTAAAGATCTTTTCCCAGTCTGTGGCTAGTCTTTATTCTATTAAGAGCATCTTTTATAGAGCATACATTTTAATAAAGTTCAACTTACCAATTTTTTCTTTCATAGATTGTGCTTTTGGTGTTATGTATAAAAAGTCATCAGTAAACTCAAGGTTACCTAGATTTTTTCCTGTTATCTTCTAAGAGTTTTATGGTTTTGTTTTTTTGGGTTTTTTTGAGACAAGAGTCTCACTCTGTTGCCTCAGGTAGAGTGCAGTCATCTCAGCTCACAGCAACCTCAAACTCCTGGGTTCAAGCAAGAGTTGAAGTTCAAGCAGGCTGTTGCTTCAGCCTCACAAATAGCTAAAATTATAGGTGCAAGCCACCATGCCTGGCTACTTTTTTCTATTGTTGGTAGACTGGGTCTCACTCTTGCTCAGGCTAGAGAGTTTTATAGCTTTGCATTTTACATTTAGGTCTATGATCCATTTTCAGTTAATTTTTGTAGGAGGTATAAAGTCTGTGTCTAAATTCATTTTTTGCTACGTGGAAATCCAGTTGTTCAGCACCATCTGTTGAAAAAGACTATCTTTTTTCCATTGAATTACCCTTCTCCTTTGTCAAAGTAAGTTTACTATATTTGTATGTCTCTCTTTCTGGGTTCTCTACTGTTACATTCATCTATCTATCTATTGCTTTGCCAAAAGGCTACTCACAAATGTTTATAGCAGCTTTATTCATAATTGCCAAAACTTAGAAGGAACCAAGGTAAGATGTCCTTCTTTCTTTTTGAGACAGAGTCTCACTGTATCGTCCAGGTTAGAGTGCTGTGGAATCAACCTAGCTCACAGCAACCTCAAATTCCTGGGCTCAACTGATTTTCCTGCCTCAGCCTCCCAAGTAGCTGGGATTACAGGTGTGTGCCACCATGCCCAGCTAATTTTTCTACTTTTAGTAGAGACAGGATCTCGATCTTGCTCAGGCTTGTCTTGAACTCCTGACCTCAAGCGATCCTCCTGCCTCAGCTTCCTGGGGTGCTAGGATTACAGGCGTGAGCCTCCAAGCCTGGCCAGATGTCCTTCAATAGTTAAATGAATAAACAAGCTGTGATACATCCATACAATGGATTATTATTTAGTGATAAAAAGAAATAAGCTATCAGGCCAGGTGCGGTGGCTCACACCTGTAATCCTAGCACTCTGGGAGGCCCAGGTGGGTGGATCGTTTGAGCTCAGGAGTTGAAGACCAGCCTGAGCAAGAGTGAGACCCCATCTCTACTAAACATAGAAACAAATTACTTGGACAGCTAAAAATATATAGAAAAAAAATTAGCTGGAGGCTGGGCGCGGTGGCTCACGCCTGTAATCCTAGCACTCTGGGAGGCCGAGGCGGGTGTATTGCTGGAGGTCAGGAGTTCGAAACCAGCCTGAGCAATGTCTCTACTATAAATAGAAAGAAAACTAATTGGCCAACTAACATATATAGAAAAAATAGCCGAGCGTGGTGATGCATGCCTGTAGTCCCAGCTACTCGGGAGGCTGAGGCAGGAGGATTGCTTGAGCCCAGGAGTTTGAGGTTGCTGTGAGCTAGGCTAATGCCACAGCACTCACTCTAGCCCTGGGCAACAAAGTGAGACTCTGTCTCAAAAAAAAAAAAAAAAAATTAGCTGGGCATGGTGGCACATGCCTGTAGTCCCAGATACTTGGGAGGCTGAGGCAGAAGGATCGCTTGAGCCTAGGAGTTTGAGGTTGCTGTGAGCTAGGCTGATGCCATGGCACTCTAGCTCGGGAAAGAAAGTGAGACTGTCTCAAAAAGAAGAAAAGAAATAAGCTATCAAGCCACAAAAAGAGAAACAGGAATCTTGGGTGCGTACTGCTAAGTGAAAGAATCCAATCTGATAGGACTGCAAACTAGTGCAACCTCTGCGGAAAACAATATGGAAATACCTTAAAGCTATACAAGTGGGTCTACCATTTGTAGGGCATCTACCCAAAAGAACAAAAGACACTCTAAAAAAGACAACTGCACTCAAATGTTTATAGCAGCACAATTCACAATTGCAAAGATGTGGAAACAACCCAAGTGCCCATCAATACATGAGTGGCTTAATAAAATGTGGTATATGTATACCATGGAGTACTATTCAGCTATAAGAAACAACGGTGATCTAGCACCTCTTGTATTTTCCCAGATAGAGCTGGAACCCATTCCATTAAGTGAATTATCCCAAGAATGGAAAAATAAGCACCATAGATACTCACCAGCAAATTGGTATTAACTGATCAATACCCAAGTGGACATACAGGAATAACATTTATCGGGTGTTGGGCAGGTGGAGGGGAGGGGATGGGTATATACATACATAATAAGTTCAATGTGCACCATCTGGGGGATAGACATACTTGAAGCTCTGGCTCGAGGGGAGGGGCAAGGGCAATATACGTAACTTTAACATTTGTATCCCCATAATATGCTGAAAAAAATAAATAAGTTAAAAAAAAAACTATTTCATAAAAGAATTAAAAAAAAAAGAATCCAATCTGAAAAGGCTACATACTAAATTGTTCCAACTATATGACATTCTGGAAAAGGCAAAACTATGGAGATAATAAAAAGATCAGTGGTAGCCAGGGGTCAGGAAGAGGAAGAGCGAGAGGGATTAAGTAGGTGGAGAACAGGGGTTTTTAGGGCAGTGAAACATTCTGTACGTTAACACTGATACATGTCATCACACATTTACAAAACCCACAGAATGTGTATAACACAGTGAATGAACTCTAATGCGAACTATGAACTATAGCTAATAATACTGTATATTAGTTCATCGATTATAACCAGTTTACCACATTAATGCAACATGTTAATGGTAGCGGAAACCTTGTGTGAGGGTGTATATTGGAGGAAGTATGTGGGAATTATCTGCACTTCCTGCTAAATTTTGCTTGAAACCTAAAATTGCACCAAAAAGTAAAATCTAGTAAAAACAAAAAAACAAATATAAAAATTCTATCAATATTACAAATATGTAACTTGCAAATATAACTAACTTAGACTGACATTAACAGTATACTCTGTATGACTTTATTTATATAAAGTTCAATCAGCGAAACAAAACAAACAATGCCAGGCATTGTAGCATACATGTTTGTTCCCAGCTACTCAGGAGGCTGAGGTAGGAGGATCACTTGAGCCCTGGAGTTCAAGACCCACCCAGGGCAACATAGCAAGACCCCATTTCTTTTACTGAACAAAAAACAAACTACCACTGAAAAGCCTATGTTCTTTCCAATACAATATGCTGCCCAGGAGGCTGCCTGTGGGTAAAGCAAAAATTACGTTCTACAAACTGTACAAAAATCTTATTTGTTGCAATAATTCTCATATTAATCAATAAATTTTAATAGGAAAAAAAAGATAGTAACTAGCCTACTACTTCTGCATGCCCCTGTGCCCTTGCCACAGTAGGACTAGCAGGGTTCTCTGGTGAGCAGTGCCTCCATCACTGAGGCCAGTGGTGGTGGTGCTGGTGCTGCTGCTGCTGCCGCCGCCGCCGCCGCCTGGATTATATAGCACCCATAGCACAGCCAGCCACAGAAGCTGCCAATCTTTTTTTTTTTTTTTGAGACACAGTCTCACTTTGATGCCCTCGCTAGAGTACCCTGGCATCAGCCTAGCTCACAGCAACCTCAAACTCCCGGGCTCAAGCAATTCTTCTGCCTCAGCCTCCTGAGTAGCAGGGACTACAGGCACACGCCACCATGCCCGGCTAATTTGTTTTTTTATATATATATATATTATTTTTTTGGAGACATAGTCTCTCACTTTGTTGTCCAGGCTAGAGTGAGTGCCCTGGTGTCAGCCTAGCTCACAGCAACCTCAAACTCCTGGGCTCCTGCGATCCTACTGCCTCAAGGAGCTGGGACTACAGGCATGTGCCACCATGCCCAGCTAATTTTTTCTATATATATCATTTGGCCAATTATTGTTTTTCTATTCATGGTAGAGATGGGGTATCACTCTTGCTCAGGCTGGTTTTGAACTTCTAACCTCGAGCAATCCACCCGCCTTGGCCTCCCAGAGTGCTAGGATTACAGGCATGAGCCACCAAGCCTGGCCTATATTTTTTTTTTTTTTTTGAGACAGAGTCTCGCTTTGTTGCCCAGGCTAGAGCGAGTGCCATGGCATCAGCCTAGCTCACAGCAACCTCAAACTGCTGGGCTCAAGTAACCCTGCTGCTTCAGCCTCCTGAGTAGCTGGGACTACAGGCATGTGCCACCATGCCCAGCTAATTTTTTCTATATATATATTAGTTGGCCAATTAATTTCTTTCTGTTTATAGTAGAGACGGGGTCTCGTTCTTTCTCAGGCTGGTTTCGAACTCCTGACCTCGAGCAATCCGCCCGCCTCGGCCTCCCAGAGTGCTAGGATTACGGGCGTGAGCCACCACGCTCGGCCAATTTTTTCTATATATTTTTAGTTGGCCAATTAATTTCTTTCTATTTTTAGTAGAGATGGGGCCTTGCTCTTGCTTAGACTGGTCTCGAACTCCTGAGCTCAAACGATCCACCCACCTGGGACTCCCAGAGTGTTAGGATTATAGATGTGAGTCACTGTTCCCAGCCACTGCCAATCTTTTAAAAAACCCAGATGGAGAAGAAACCCAAGGACAAGGGAGACTCTTACCAAGTGGAGTAACTCGGGGCTGAATATCCTTTAGAACTTCATGCAGCCACTCCGTGAATCGAACATAATAAAGATCGGAGAAAATGTCATCTACTCGTCCATTTTCAAAAAGATACTAAAAGAAAAACAATCAATAAAAGTTATTGGTAATCTCCTGAGCAAAGCTTTCAGGGGAAATAAATATATTTTCTATCAGCATCAACATAGCTCCCTACCCATTCCACTGTCAGCAAACCAAGGAACCAAGTCAAAACTGTTCAGCATGTGATACTTCCACAGAATGCTTCAGACCATATGAACTAATTCTCACAACATTCTCTTCTTTTTAATTTTTAAGACAGAGTCTTGGCCAGGTGCAGTGGCTCATGCCTATAATCATAGCACTCTGGGAGGCCCGAGTAGGTGGATCGTTTGAGCTCAGGAGTTTGAGACCAGCCTTAGCAAGAGCGAGACACCATCTCTACTATAAATAGAAAGAAATTACTTGAACAGCTAAAAATATATAGAAAAAAATTAGCCAGGCATGGTGGCGCACGCCTGTAGTCCCAGCTACTCGGGGAGGCTGAGGCAGAAGGATTGCCTGAGCCCAGGAATTTGAGGTTGCTGTGAGCTAGGCTGATGCTGTGGCACTCAAGTCAGGGCAACAAAATGAGACTCTGTCTCAAAAAAAGAAAAGACAGAGTCTTGCTGTTGCCCATGCTAGAGTATCGTGGCATCAGCATAGCTCACAACCTCACACTCCTGGGCTCAAGCAATCCTCCTACCTCAGACCCCCCGAGTAGCTGGTACTACAGGCGAGCATCACCATACATGGCTGATTTCTTTTCTGTTTTTAGTAACCCAGCTCATTTTTAGTAGAGACAGCGTCTCACTCTTACTCTGGCTTGTCTCGAACTCCTGACCTCTCAAGCAATCCTACCGCCTCAGCCTCCCAGAGTGCTAGGATTACAGGTGTGAGCCACCGTGACCAGTCCTCACGACATTTTTGAGAGTTGGGTCAACAGGCAGATTTTATAATTACTATTTCACTCAAGCAACTGTCTACTGGTAGCAAAGATCACAAACAGCCTCTGGGGTTATTCTCTTCTTAGGTACTCTGTAAGTTAGATAGGTTTTAAGTTAAATAACACAGGCAAGTTTTTTAACTTCTATGGCTCAGTTTCCTTGTTCATAAATGGATATGCTTGCACATGGAATGAGACATGTAGCATGGAATGAGACAGAGCATATAAAGCAATTCACATGGTGCCTAGTGAGGTTAGGGCCAGCAAGAAAGAGGAACAAACTGGAAGGCAGACTTTTCTTAAGACCTGGCAACAACACAGTGAATACCAACCAGCAAGCCCTTTTCTATCATACTGTGGTTTTCTCCTCAGGTGCCTTCAAACACTAAGAAATCAATCTGTGCTCCCCCAAACTGCTAGTCTACAAGGTTCTCTGTCATGCTTCATCTTAGATGTCTTGAAAACTTAACCACATTTGTATATTATTCTAGTTAGACTTCTTCATATAATTATTTTGTGTTAATGCAGGGGAGAAGAAAAAGAAAGCTATATGTTAGCACCAGACTTTGTTTTGGACAAATTACTTTTATTTTTATTTTTTTAGAGAGAGGATCTTGCTCTGTTGCTCAGGTTCGCCTCAAACCCCTGGCCTCAAGTGATCCTCCCACCTCATCCTCCTAAATAGCTGGGAATATAGGCAGGAGCCACTGTGCCTGGCTGGATAAATTACTTTTATGAAAACCATCATATGTTTACTTTAACAAAAAGAAAAGTGTTAACATAAATACTTTGTGATTAAAAAAATGGGAGCAGCCATGGTGGCTCACATCTGTAATCCTAGCATTCTGGGATACTGAAGGAGGAGGATTGCTTGAGCCCAGGAAGTTTGAGGCTGCAAAGAGCTACAGATGACGCATTCCACTCCACTCCACTTACAGTGACAGAAGGAGACTCTTTCTCAAAAAATAATAAAATAAAATAAAATATAAATAAATAAATGGCTGTAAGATAATTACCAAATATTGTACCAGAAATTTCTCTATGTGATAGGGTTATGAATGACATTTGTTTTCTTATTTTATTTTATAAGGTGAAACATGTAGGTCTCTGCAATTTAAAAAAAGTGTGTATTTAAAAACTCACTATATAGCTAAAAGAAAAGGTTTCTTATTTTAACCCTTTGCTCATCATTTTACTCATTTAACTAACCAGCAATCATCCAATGGGAAAACAGCCCAAACATGTTCCTGTGAAGATATTTCCTACCTTTTGAATACACAGGAAAATATAGTAGAGCACATCTGGATCATAGGGTTCACCTTCCCCATTTCGAGCTTCCCGTGTCATTAGACAGAGCCCGTAATTCAACTCTGCCACAGCAGAGGAGATTAGATCCTCCTGGAAGCGTAGCAGTTGGCGCCCTGCAACAGAAGCCCCAAAAGTGAATAGAGGTCCTGGCAATGGTCATCTCTTTACTGGTTACCCATATTCCTGAAAGGAGGGCTCAGAGCAGAAATTGCTCATCAGAGTGTCAGGATAGAAATAGTCACTTAATTGGTCTACTAAGGCAGTAATCACAAATGCTCTATTATACCACTAAGGGTTTCCTTTCCACAATCCTCCCAGCTTACATATCCCCCAAGTATTACTAGGACCAGGAAATAAAAGAAATAAAAGCAGAAAAACAGAATCCACCTTCTGTAATGTGAACAAGTATACGAGCCTACTGCCAAGGAAGAAGGACACTGAGAGCACAATCACTGGTCTCTATTTCCTCACAGAAGCCATTGTACCCAGGTTTGCTAGTTCAATTCCAGAAACTTATGTGTCCAAAAATGCCTAATCTTGGCAAACCCCACACATCCTTCTCATCTGCACAGGGTCAGGCATGCTTGTTGCTTGTCTTGAATTGAACATACTATTTCAGATGGTACCCTCTAGTCCCAAGGGCCAGGAAACACCCCTTTTCTGCTATTCTTTTTCTCTTGTTACTTCAGTACCATTGTACTTTAGACAGAACCCACGCTTCCCCTGCCCCAACACTCACTCCCAATGGGTGCCAATCGGTTCTGAGCATCCTTTTCTAGTTCAGCGTTCTTGGTTTGGGCCCAGTTTTTCCATACTTCAAGCCCTTCCTCTGGCTTCAAAGAATTTGGAAGCAGAAGTTCTGGGGAAGGCTGTGGCTGAGACTGTGGTTCAACTTCAGCAACCTGGACAGTTTGAGCCTATGAGAGAGAAACCATGTGTCAGTACTATTTACATTTGGTCCTGCAAAACTGCCAGACAAATGTTACTTTAGTTCACATTTAATAATTAAAAAAAAAAAAAATCTCTGGCCAGGCCTGGTGGCTCACACCTATAATCCTAGCATCTGGGAGGCTGAGGTGGGAGGATCACTTGAGCTCAGGAGTTCGAGACCAGCCTGAGTAAGAGCAAGACCCCATCTTTACTAAAAATAGAAAAATTAGCTGGGCATTGTGGCACACACCTGTAGTCTCAGCTACTCGAGAGGCTGAGGCAGGAGGAAAATCTCTTTTCCCTGCTGTCCTACTTTCAAGAAGCTTTATTTATTTATCTATCTATCTATTTATTGAGAGTCTGTCTGTCTGTCTGTCTGTCTGTCTGTCTATCTATCTATCTATCTATCTATCTATCTATCTATCTATCTAATTTCTTTGAGAGTCTGTCTGTCTGACTGTCGTCTATCTATCTAGAGTCTCGCTTTGTTGCCCAGGCTAGAGCCAGTGCCATGGCGTCAGCCTAGCTTACAGCAACCTCAAACTCCTGGGCTCAAGCAATCCTGCTGCCTCAGCCTCCCAAGGAGCTGGGACTACAAGCATGCGCCACCATGCCCAGATAATTTTTTCTATATATATTAGTTGGCCAATTAATTTCTATTTATAGTAGAGACGGGTCTCGCTCTTTCTCAGGCTGGTTTTCAACTCCTGACCTCAAGCAATCCGCCTGCCTTGGCTTCCCAGTGTGCTAGGATTACAGGCGTGAGCCATCGCCCCCGGCTTTCAATAAGCTTTAGAGTTCTACTTCTTTCCCCAGGGAGAGCAAAAGCAGCACTGCAACTGGGCTTTTTAGCCCTGGCTGCACTTTTTAATCTCTTATTTAAAAACACCAATACCCAGGCTTACTCCAGAATCTCTTTCTGGGGTGGAGCCCAAGTATTAGTCTTTTAAAAACTCTCCAAGCAAAAAGGTAATTCTAACGTTTAGTCACCACTGAGAACTACTGGCTCAAAGCCTCCCTTAAATATTTAATGTGTAAGCAAATCAGCATATGCTGATTAAAAAGGTCTGGGGTAGAACCTGAGACTCTGCATTTCTAACAAGCTCCTAAGTGACACCAAGGTTGACACTCTGCAGGTTACATTTTGAATACCCAATGTCCAGAGCGGGATTTTTTTTTTTTTTTTTTTTTTGAGACGGAGTCTTGCTCTGTCATCCTGGGTTAGAGTACAGTGGCATCATCATAGCTCACTGCAACCTCAAACTCCTAGGCTCAAGCAATCCTCCTGCCACAGCCTACTGAGTAGCTGGGACTACAGGTACATACCACGACACCCTGCAATTTTTTTTCTATTTTTAGTAGAGAAGGGGTCTCGCTTTTGCTCAAGCTGCTCTTGAACTCCTGAGCTCAAACAATTCTCCCACCTCAGCCTCCCAGAGTGCTAGGATTATAGGCATAAGCCACTGTGCCCAGCCAGAACAGTGATTCTTAAACTTTATTGCACCTTAAAATCATATGGACTGCTTTTAAAAATTACCCTGGGCCTTATTCTCAGATTGTGATTAAATTGGACTAAGGTGAAGGCCTGGCATCAGTGTTTCTACCAGGTGATTCTAATGTCCAGCCATAATTGAGAACCATCATTTAGAAGGAAAAAAAGCAAAACAAGTGGTGTCCTCTCCCCACCCACTGTAAAATGAGAAGAGTTGAAGATCTTTACCATTTCTCCAGCTGTAACGTTCTAATTTTTTCATTTCTTTCTGAAATAATACTCTCTGGTTTGTAAGAACATAATCCATTTTCTGAAGACAGGAGGTACTACACCTGCCTCCAAAGGAAGAGTGGTCTATCATCAAGGGTCTGACTGACTGACTGACTAAATAAATAAATGGGTCTGACAGGCAAGCCATGCAGACAAGGGGCAGAGAATATCTGTCTCAATCACAAACCCCAAAAGTTTGGACAGACACCAACACAGATACTAAGTACAGGTTCTTGGGTCTCACACACCTGTCTACATTCTCTGAACAAATCCCCTTGAGCAATCCCCCATACCAGAACCTACACCTCCTTTACCCAAAGGGCTGAGGAATGTCAAAATCATTCAAATTGAAGGCAAAATAATTTATACATAAAACACAAGTTTGCTCACCAACAAATAAAAACAATACTATTATCTTTGATAAGATATATTGGCCGGGCGCAGTGGCTCACGCCTGTAATCCTAGCACTCTGGGAGGCCGAGGCGGGCGCATTGCTCGAGGTCAGGAGTGCGAAACCAGCCAGAGCAAGAGCAAGACCCCATCTCTACTATAAGTAGAAATTAATTGGCCAACTAATGTATATAGAAAAAATTAGCTGGGCATGGTGGCGCATGCCTGTAGTCCCAGCTACTCGGGAGGCTGAGGCAGGAAGATGGCTTGAGCCCAGAAGTTGGAGGTTGCTGTGAGTGAGGCTGATGTCATGGCCCTCTAGCCCAGTCAACAGACACTCTGTCTCCAAAAAAAAAAGATATATTATTAAACAGTGAGATAAAGCAACACAGTGTTTTTGGCATTATGTATCAAGACTCAAGAAAATGTTTACATGTTTTGACCTGGGACTCTATCCTAGGGAAACCATCAAAAAAGGGCATATACTTTATAATCCAGATATTCAGTAAAGTCGTTTACATTAGAAAAAAATTTAAAATAATATAAATGTCCAATAAAAGGGGACTGGGACTGATTCAGCAAATTATACTATGTCCATCCAAATGAACTGCAAAACCAAGACTAGAAATAACATTTTCATGTTACTTACATGATTAAGTAAAAAGAAACAGGACACAAAAATGTAAAGTATAAAGACAACCATGTATATAAACCTGATTTCTTGTCTATCAAACTATAATAGAGTGGTGAATATATGAATAATGTAAAAATACTTCTTACTTTTCTATGTTTTCTAACATTTCTATAATGGAAGAATAACTCAAATGCTCCTTTTTTTTTTTTTTAACAAGAACACTGGTATGGTTTTTATATAAACAGGAAACAAAAGTGTTACAAAATCTGAATAGGCAGAAAGAAGAAATAAATCCCACCTTTACATAAAATTAGGTCCACAACTTATTTTGATCACATGGGGTTCTAACCAAGGTCTACAACTGATGCTTAGTAAACCAGCTTTTGTTCTCTGCATCAGACAAGAGCAGCCCTTCCTCCTTGTAAAGTCTACCCCAGACTTCATGGCTACTTGGTTAGAGACATATAAGATTAATACAAACTTATAATGAGTATTTACATAAATAGGTTAGTTACCACCTAATCTTAAAGATTCTAAGAGATCTTTATACCCTAAAATATTAAAACTCTAGGCCGGGCGTGGTGGCTCACGCCTGTAATCCTAGCACTCTGGGAGGCCGAGGCAGGTGGATTGCTCGAGGTCAGGAGTTCGAAACCAGCCTGAGCAAGACCCCGTCTACTAAAAAAAATAGAAAGAAATTAATTGGCAAACTAAAATATATATATACAAAAAATCAGCCGGGCATGGTGGCGCGTGCCTGTAGTCCCAGCTACTCGGGAGGCTGAGGCAGGAGGATCGCTTCAGCCTAGGAGTTTGAGGTTGCTGTGAGCTAGGCTGACGTCACAGCATTCACTCTAGCCTGGGCAACAAAGTGAGACTCTGTCTCAAAAAAAAAACAACAAAACTCTAAGGTTAAGACTTTCAATTTCCTTTCTCTGATTTTAAAGGGAGTGAACTGAGTAACCACATGTCTTCCAAGAATGTGGTTGGACTCCCAAAAGTGAAGAAAAACAGCAAGAAATCAGTTCAAAATCATGCAAAATCCTACTTTTTCTTATTCATTGATTCAACAAATGTGTGTGCAAAGCTTTGTGTTAGGCTCAGGAATATAGAAATGCATTAAACCGCTGGCTGGGGCAAAGAGCTGATTCAACTGGCAGTGAGGTAAAGAAAATCTGTGGCATCAATTTTTCCCCTTGTCTCCACTGGCTAATCCAGTAGTCACCAAAAGAAAAACACTAATTGAATCATGTCTCTGAAATAGCTCCATTAACTGCCAACCATCATGCCCTCTGATACCTACCTAGCAAAGGCCAGGAAGACAGCTGAGCTTAGGGTTAGAGGAACAGATAGTCCCACAACCCTCTCAGAGTGAGTTATACAAAGTCCCCTTGTCCCCCTGCACACAGGCAAAAGCCTTCCTTTACCCAGTCAATAAGCACTTACTCAGCTATTCCACCAGCACATCTTTCGAAATTTCCCCCATTTTATTATATACTGAAAAGTTTGCTGCTAGTTCCTGTCTTGGTGAAACCCAAGTCTACTATAACCAGGTTTTGGTGTTCTTGCTTTTTCTTCTACATTTGACTTGAGGATTCATTCTCTGAGTTCAGTAGACCTTTGATCCTCGTGTTGCACTGAGAGCTCCAATCACTATTCTAACTACCCCAGAAATAAATGATCTCTTCTTGGTTACCCTGTTGGTAGCCACCACCACTACCACCACTCCTCAAACCCCACAGTCAAAAATATCTGAAATGAAAGGGTCACATGCAATGCATACATGGCCCCAACCTACTGGACCTTTCTGACACGTCCAAAGTCACCCACGACTTTCTCCTTCGCAGTCTGCTCAGTTTCCTGACACCACACTCTCCTGGAGGTGCTAGGCTAGCCAGCATCTTTCTCTATCTGCCTTGCATTTGTCTCTGTCAGACCCTGAAACATTTGTCAACTCTGGAGCTCCGCTCTAGACCCATTCTCATTTTAACTACACATTCTCCCTGGTGAGTTTCACCCACTTTCCCAGTTTGGGTTTCCATGCTTGTAGAAGTGACTGCCAACTGTGTGCCCTCAAGTGAGACTCCCTCCAACCTATTTTTTAACAGACAGGGTATCACTCTGTCACCCAGGCTGGAGTGTAGTGGCACGATCATGGTTCCCTATAATCTTTAACTACTGGGCTCAAGTGATCCCCCCACATAAACCTCTGAAGTAGCTAAGACTACAGGCACACGCCACCATGCCTGGCTAATTTTTTTATGTTTTGTAGAGATGGTATCTCGCCATGTTGCCTGGGCTGGTCTCAAACTCCTGGGCTCAAGCAATCCTCCCACCTTGGCCTCCCAAAGTGCTTGGATTATAGGTGTGATCCAGCACATCCAGCCTAGATCTCCCCTTAATACACCCAGTGGCTAATGTGCATCTCCAACTGATCATCTCATAGCCACCTCAAACTAACATCTACAAAGAGAACTCATCAATTTCCCAGCCTGGACCTATTCTCTCCAGAGTTCCCCTCCTACCTATTCAATAACAATATCATCTACCCAAGCTGGAAATCTAGGAGTCTGAATAGACAAGTAGGCAGAGGCCAGAGCATGTGGGGCAGTGCTTCTCTACTGGCTTTTTAGCAGGCCATCTTCACTATGGGCTTCCACTCACTAAATGTCAGTAACATCTCCAACATTTTGACAACCAAAAATTCCTCTACATGTGTCCAAATGTCTATCAATGGGTGGGGGTGGCAGTGATACAACTCAGACTGAAATCTACTGATGTAGGGTATTGTACACTGTCGTGTAAAGTTGTTCCTACATGTAACGTGAGCCTGTGAAGAGTTTTAAACTAGGAAGTGACATACCTTACATTTTAAGATTATTCTTGCTGTTCTATGGAGAATGAATTAAAGAACAAGAGTGGAAGCAAGTGCTGGTGACCTAGATTAAAGTAGTACCAGTCAAGATGATATAAGAGATTTTGAAAAGTTTGGTGACAGAACCAACATGCCTTGTTAATGAACTGCCTGTGAGGAATAAGGGAAAGCAGACGCAAGGATGACTCCTGGTTTTCATGCTTGAACAACTGGGTAGATGTTAGTGCTATCTTCTTTTTTTTTTTTTGAGACAGAGCCTCACTTTGTTGCCCAGGCTAGAGTGAGTGCCGTGGCATCAGCCTAGCTCACAGCAACCTCAAACTCCTGGGCTCAAGCAGTCCTGCTACCTCAGCCTCCCAAGTAGTTGGAACTACAGGGTAATTTTTTCTATATATATTAGTTGGCCAATTAATTTCTTTCTATTTATAGTAGAGACGGGGTCTCGCTCTTGCTCAGGCTGGTTTCAAACTCCTGATCTCGAGCAATCCGCCCACCTCAACCTCCCAGAGTGCTAGGATTACAGGCGTGAACCACTGCGCCTGGCCAGTGCTATCTTCTTATGTAATTTTTCGACAGAGATAGAGGTAGTGCTAATGAAGAGCTGAGATATCAGCAATAAATCCAAATAAATGCTAAGCAGGCAGTTGAATGTGTGGGAAGAAGGGTCCTAAGGGGAAAGGCATGATCCAGAGACTTAGACCATGAGTCGGTGCAGCTCAGGGGTTAAGACATGGGCTCCAGAGCCAGCCTATCCAAGGTTGAATTCCAATTCTGCTACTTATTAACCATGGCTTTGGCCTTGTCACTTAATCTATGCCTTAGTTTCTTCATCTATAAAATGGAGCTATTAGTATGTACTTCCCAAGGTTGATGTGAAAATTAAATGAGTTAATATATGTAAAACATGAAGAACAGTGCCTAGCAGATAGTATCAGTTATTATCATCTTCAGCAGGAGCGTGAGTCATCTAGAGGATGCTGAAAATGATGGCAATGGACAGAAATCCCTTAGGGAGAAAAGAGGGCCAGTACTGAACCCTGAATCCTTAAGAATATCAACATGTACAGTTCAGAAAGAGGAGGAGAAGGTACCAGCAAAGGCTCCTAGGAAGGAAGAAGAATCAGACTGGTAGGAGGAATGCCAGGAGTATGTAGTAACACTTGGAATTCCAAAGAAAAGAGCTTCAATGAAGTAGGTATGGTCTGTTATGTTGTGTGTTGCTATGAGATGAAAATAGGCATGATTATTTGATCTGGTCATAGGGAGGGTCACTGCTGATTTTAACAAGAACAGATTCATTCATGAGTTGAAAAGAAGACTGGATAGCAAGTGAAGTCAGCTGTGCAGATAATGCTTTTTAGAGTTCTGCAAATAAAGCAGAACAAAGAAATGTGGCAATAGATGGATGTGGATGCAAGGTCAAGGAAGAGAGGTTTCACCATAAATCTGGTTTTAAAGATAGGAGATATAAGAGCTTTCATAAAGAGTATAGCCCTCCTCAACCCATGGCAAATTAAGGAACACAACACTTTGTCACCAGCTCTTTTCTGGGTTCAACTCACATCACAGCACAACTGTATTCTCCAGGGCTGTAAGTGGTCCAAGGGTGGAGAAGACTATCTTATTCATCTCTGTTCCCCAGAACCTAGCACAGAGCCTGATAATGAAGACAGAGTAATGTTTGTGGTATATATGGGCAAACTCATATTTTCCTCACAATGAGTATTCTCAATTTTTCTATTCCTGGTTATAGTACTTGACATAAATCCCAGAAGAGACATAGCCTCTGAAAAACATGGGCTCACTAAAATTAACTCCAGAATGGTTTCTTGCTGGAAGGCTCAAACAAGCAGATTACAAACAGATATCAATAAGCACGAAAAGAGGTCCTGAATTACAATGGAATATCCAGGGCAAGAAAGAGACAAGCGGAGGCCTAACCGGCTCCATCTCTGTGAAAAAAGGCTAAGCACAGAGCCCCGTTACCAATATCCTGGCTGGTCTCTTCTATGTGCAATCAATTCTACACACCTCTACTTGATTCCTTTTGTTACCATGACTCTTAGGATACCCAGATTTCCCACCACAGATAGATCAAACTCAACTCTTTACTTTGGGCCAGGTGCGGTGGCTCACGCCTGTAATCTTAGCACTCTGGGAGGCCGGGGTGGGCGGATTGCTCAAGGTCAGGAGTTTGAGACCAGCCTGAGCAAGAGCGAGACCCTGTCTCTACTATAAATAGAAAGAAATTAATTGGCCAACTAATATATATAGAAAAAATTAGCCGGGCATGGTGGCGCATGCCTGTAGTCCCAGCTACTGGGGAGGCTGAGGCAGCAGGATTGCTTGAGCCCAGGAGTTTGAGGTTGCTGTGAGCTAGGCTGACACCACGGCGCTCACTCTAGTTTGGGCAACAAAGCGAGACTCTGTCTCTAAAAACAAACACAACTCTTTACTTTGGGAAGACAGCACTTCCACCCTCATACTAAATCTTCTACCACAGTTCCCCTCTCATGTTGCCCATTCTGTCTATCCCTAGCTATGTATTTATGCTGCTCCACCCTTCTGTCAATCTACACTATAAACTACAGTTCAAACCCCACTTTTTGCACAGATGTGTCTGCTGACTTTCTATCCTAGAATGTCTAAATTCCCAGTTTGTCTTTGTGTCACACAATGTCACACACTTCATTATGCTGTCTTAGGAATAGAAATCCTGTTTCTATTCTCACAAGACTCTAAGCTATCTGAAGAAAAGACCAGTTCTAGGCCTAATAACTAGATATTTAGTAGGTCCTTAACAAAGTCACCTAGGATAATATATTGTTGCCTATATGAAACCACTTAGCCTTTGCTTAATCATTTATGGCCAAGCTGGCTGTGGTAAGCACATGCCTGTAAGTCTCAGCTACTTCAGAGCTGAAGGAGGACTGCTTGAGCCTAGGAGTTCAAGTCCAGCCAGGGCAACATTGCAAGACCCCCCCTCTCTAAAAATTAAAATTAAAGGCCAGGCACGGTGGCTCACGCCTATAAATCCTAGCACTCTGGGAGGCCAAAGTGGGAGGATCACTCAAAGTCAGGAGTTCGAAACCAGCCTGAGCAGAGCGCAACCCTCGACTCTACTAAAAGTAGAAAGAAATTAATTGGACAACTAAAAATATATAGAAAAAATTAGCCGGATATGGTGGTGCATGTCTGTAGTCCCAGCTACTCAGGAGGCTAAGGCAGAGGATTGCTTGAACCCAGGAGTTTGAGGTTGCTGTGACCTAGGCTGATGCCAGGGCACTGAAGCCAGGGCAACAGAGTGAGACTCTGTCTCAAAAAAAAAAAAAAAAAAAAAATTAAAATTAATATCATTTATGGCCTGAGTTTCTGAGTATAGTAGTCCTTCATCTAAACTTGTTTATGCCAGCTCCCTCACATGCCTTCCCAGGAGCCTATGATCACTGAGGCAGATTACCTTCATCAGTCTCATTAAACCATAGGGCCTAGATGCCACTCTAAAGGGACTGGAAACTTTACCAATAGTTTTTTTTTTCTTTTTTTACTGAGACAGTGTCTGGCTCTGTTGCCCGGGCTAGAATGCAGTGGCATCATCATAGTTCATTATAACCTTAAACTCCTGGGCTCAAGCGATCCTCCTGTCTCAGCCTCCCAAGTAGCTGGGACTATAGGCATGTACCACCTATAGGCATGTACCACCATGCCCGACAAATTTTTCTTTTTCTCTTTTTTTGTAGAGAAAGGGTCTTGCTCTTGCTCAGGCTAGTCTAGAACTCCTGGCCTTAGCGATGCTCCCATCTGAGCCTCCCAAAATACTAGGATTACAGGTGTGAAGCCATAGTTTTTTTTTGGCTGGTCGCTAACAGTTTTTTTTTTTTTTTGAGACAGAGTCTCGCTTTGTTGCTCAGGCTAGAGTGAGTGCCGTGGCATCAGCCTAGCTCATAGTGACCTCAAACTCCCGGGCTCAAGCAATCCTACTGCCTCAGCCTCCCAAGTAGCTGAGACTACAGGCATGCACCACCATGCCCGGCTAAGTTTTTCTATATATATTAGTTGGCCAATTAATTTCTTTCTATTTATAGTAGAGACGGGGTCCCGCTCTTGCTCAGGCTGGTTTCGAACTCCTGACCTCGAGCAATCCGTCCGCCTCGGCCTCCCAGAGTGCTAGGATTACAGGCGTGAGCGACCGCGCCCGGCCACTAATAGTTTTAATAGATTAATCTGCCAACACCTCTGTAATATCCTTAAGATTAATAACTAGAAAAGATCCAAGTACTTTTAAAATTAAAATTTCGGCATATTTCTATTTTTACAAATTTTCTGCAAATCTAAAATATTTCAAAACAAAAAGTTAAAAAATTTTCCAACATAAGATGCCATGTCAGAAAACCCAATTAACCAAGGTTTATTCTATTGTCAAAGGAACACGAAAACCCCAGTGGTGGTCGCACTCCATAGGTGACTTATTCAAGGCACCCAAAGGTGATCATTTTTAACAGGCCTACTACTAAGAGGTATTTTTAGATCTTCTAATTCACCTACTCTGTGTCTAAAGATGAAAAATAGAAAAGGAACAATCTCACAGCTTCTCAACCTTGATGAGTTTACAACCTGTGTGCTAGTCTACCAGGTTTCCAATAGATGCATTCACTTGTGATACCAGGAGTAACTTCTGGGATGTGGATAACACTTGAGGTGTTCCATTAGTCTTCATCTGTAATTTTATTACTCTTCCTAAGAAAAGATTACAAATAAGTACCCCAGGCAGTTAAACTCAAAGACTCTCTCCAAAACCCCAAAGCTGGTCATTTCATTTATCTCCAGGTCCCAGGATAAACCTTCTACTGTTGCATAGCCTCACCTGCTGCTTTTCCTCTCCTTCCCCTAAATACTAAAATACTTTATTTATCACTGTAAGATTAACATCATAGCAGTAAACAAGCCAGAGGTTGCCAGGCAAGTTCTGTGTTGCACTGGGCTCTGAGGGAGCAGGCTGCCCAACAGATAAGTCTCACTTACTGAACAAGTAACCTGGAGCTGCTGCTGCTGCTGCTGTGGTGGTGGTGTCTGTTCCTGGGGAGTTTGCTGCTGTGGCTGCTGCTGGGGGTCCCATATATGGACAGTCTGAGCCGTATTCTGGTATGTGCCTGCTACAGCTTGCACAGCCACTGGAATGTGGATGTTGCCATTCATGAACTGTGCTGGAAAGAGAGAGTTTGCAAGGGTCTGCACTACCTCTTCATGGGAGTTTTTCACTACAGACGTGGTGCCCACCATCTTCTCCTTGTCATCCTCCAGCTTTACAGCCGCCAGGGCCGTGGGCGAGCCACTGACGTGAACTGCGTTGTAGGCTTCCTGGGGGATGGCAATGTGGGTAATGCTCTGCTGCTGAGGGTCCCCCCGGGGCTGGGCAGAATAAACAGGGATGGTCCAGGTTTCTCCTGTAGGGCTAGTAATGGTCCCAGTGGCACTGTACAGGTGGGCACTGTCTACTGTCAATAAGTCTGGCCTCAAAGACACATAACTCTGCTGTTGGCCCTGTGGAATGGCCAGCACGGTGGCCACTGGCTGCCCTGAGATGGCGTAGGACACAGTGATAGGCATGTCCACTTTGCGCTTCTTCACTGGCTGGAGGACACTTGCCGTGCCAACCCGCCGCTCCCCTTCCCGAGGTGAGCCCTGTTGGGATGGTGGTGGGGAAAGGGCACCCACGGTCTGGATTTGAATCTGCTGACCCCCAGCAAGAGACTGGCCAGCCACCAGCTGAGCCTGGATTTGCTGATGTGGGATATGCTCCTCCGGGATTTCTGCAGCCTGGATCTGCTGGGCTGCCTGCACGTGCTGCATCTGGATCTGGGCTGCTTGTAGCTGCGAGGGACTGGGGCTTTGCAGAGACGGGGTCTGGATGGAGGGGGCTGCTGACTGCGGTGCCTGGCCCTGGATCTGCACCTGGACCTGGATGGGCTGCTCAGCAGGCTGGTGAACGGTGAGTTGCGGCGAGAGCTGCTGAGCCGAGACTTGCTGCGGAGACTGCTGTACCTGCACCTGTACCTGCAAGGGACAAGATCCACCAGTAAGTAAGCCAGGCAGCATTAAGAATCCAGCCCCCAAGAGAAGAAGAGATTTCAGGCAGGGGCCCTGTGTAATATGAGGAAGAAGGGCTGCCATACTCAAGGTTTCTGAGAAGGCCACAAACCCTAAAACCAAATGCAGAATTCTCCAGTAATATGCGGCACTCTCAGTGATATATATCTACCCCAAAGAGCAAGCAAGACAACCAACCAGGGTCTAAGAAGAAAATATCACAACTTTTGTTCATTTTTAACTCTTCTTTGAAAAGGCACCCTCTTTGATTTTTTTCACACTGATATACCAGTGCAAGTACACAATTTATGTATTAAGGTATATGTTAAAGAAATATTTTATCCATAGGGTGAGAGATAAAAAGTATTGGGACCACTGTTATAGAACATCAGAGAAACAAGTATATTCCACAGGCATTCAATTTTCAACCGTCCAACTTAGGATCAAAACTATCTCCCACTATGAAGAATAAATAGAAAACACGGGCCGGGCGTGGTGGCTCATGCCTGTAATCCTAGCACTCTGGGAGGCCGAGCCGGGCGGATTGCTCGAGGTCAGAAGTTTGAAACCAGCTTGAGCAAGAGTGAGACCCTGTCTCTACTGTAAATAGAAAGAAATTAATTGGCCAACTAATATATATAGAAAAAATTAGCCGGGCATGGTGGCACATGCCTGTAATCCCAGCTACTTGGGAGGCTGAGGTAGTAGGATTGCTTGAGCCCAGGAGTTTGAGGTTGCTGTGAGCTAGGCTGATGCCACAGCACTCACTCTAGCCTGGGCAACAAAGTGAGACTCTGTCTCAAAAAAAAAAAAAAAAAGAATGAATAGAAAACATGGTAGAGACAAATCTCATTAAATCTCTGGAGTCACTTCAAACTACTCTGCTTAAAATGCAGGCACTGACGCATTATTCTTTAGAGTGCTTATTTAAGGTATCTTTTTTTTTTTTTTTTTTTTTGAGACAGAGTCTCACTTTGTTGCGTGGCGTCAGCCTAGCTCACAGCAACCTCAAACTCCTGGGTTTAAGCAATCTTTCTGCCTCAGCCTCCCAGGTAGCTGGGACTACAGGCATGCGCCACCATGCCTGGCTAATTTTTTCTATATATATTTTTAGTTGGCCAATTAATTTCTTTCTATTTATAGTAGAGATGGGGTCTTGCTCTTGCTCAGGCTGGTTTCGAACTCCTGACTTTGACGGATCCGCCCACCTCGGCCTCCCAGGGTGCTAGGATTACAGGCGTGAGCCACCACGCCCGGCCAGGATATCTTTGTTTTAATAAGGAAGGCATTAATAAAACACAGAACCCCAATAATTTAATCTGAGCAATGTTACTATATCCTAGATAACACCTTTATTTATTTTTAAGAGATGGAGTCTCACTATGTTGCCCAGGCTTGTCTTCAACTCCCAGCCTTAAGAGATCTTCATGCCTCAGCCTCCCAAGGAGCTGGGACTATAGGTGCAAGCCACTATGCTCAGCTGGATCACACATTTCTGATAACAATGTAGCTCTTGTCTTATTACTGTTATTTCAGCATGCAAAACAGCATGAAAAAGATGCTATACATAGTATATGATAAAAGAAAAGTTTTTCCATCAAACACATATGTAAATTATCCTAACCATAGGAATTAGGAAGGTAGAAAACATGAAGACAGATAATAAGGTAGACATGAGTCTATATCTATCTAACAACAGAAGACACATGACAAAAGATAACCAAGGATGGTGCTGGGACAACTGGAGATCCACATGCAACAGAATGAAGCTTGGAACTCTTCCTCTTATACACAAAAAATAGAAAAGGATGTGAACAGACATTTCTTCAAAGAACATATGAAAAGTTGCTCAATATTATTAGCTATCAAGGAAATGCAAATGAAAACTACAATGAGATACCACTTCATACCTAAAAGAATGGATATAATAAAAAAGATAATAACAAGCATTGGTGAGGATGTGGACAAACTGGAAGACTAATACATTGCTGGTAGGAATATAAAATTGGTATAGTCACCTTGGAACATAGCCTGGCAGTTCCTGAAAAGGTTAAATATACCATATAACAAACATGATAAACCATATGACCCAGCAATATCACTACTAGGTATATACCCAAGAGAAATGAAAACATGTCCACACAAAAACTTGTATACAATCATCATTATTCACAACTGCTAAAAAGTAGAAACCCTATCAATTCTCAATCTTTTGGATAACATCAAGTGTAAACAGTAAAAACCCAAATTGCCCATCAATTGATGAATGGATAAAATGTGATATATCAATACAATGGAATTATTATTTGGCAACAAAAGGAATAAACTGCTGATACATGCTATAACATAAATGAACCTCAAAGGGGGGCACAGAGGCTCATGCCTGTAATCCCAGCACCTTGGGAGGTCAAGACAGGACCAGCCTGGGAAACATAGCAAGACCTCGTCTCTAGAAAAAAATTTAAAAATAAAAAAAATTAGCTAGGGACTATGGTGCATGCATGTGGTCCCAGCTACTTGGGAGGTTGAGGCAGGAGGATCACTTGAGCCTACAAGTTTGAGGATGCACTGAGCTATGATCATACCACTGCACTCTAGCCTGAGTAATAATGTGACACCCTGTCTCAAAACAAAACAAAAAACCCCACAGATGAACTTTGAAAACATTATGCAAAGTACTGGTACAAAGTCAGTTACAAAAGACCACATATTGTACGATTCCATATATATGAAATGTCTAAAATAGGTCTATTTTTTATAGAAACAGAAAGTAGATTAATAGTTGCCTAGGGGGTTGCTCCAAAGGTAGTGACTGTTTACAATCAGTTACAGATAGAATTCCTTGTTCAACTCTTCCCCCACTTCTCATTCAGTACTGCATGTGACTTAAAAGGAAAAAAAAGTAGTTGCCTACGGATAGGGATGTGGAGAGGAAGGTTGAGGAAAATATGGAGTGACTACTAATGAATACAGGGTTTCTTTTTGGGGTAATGAAAATGTTCTAAAACTGATATGATGATGGTTGTACAACTCTGACTATATTAAAACCTATTTAATTGTATACTTTAAATGGGTGAATTATATATGTGAACTATATCTCAATAAAGCCTTTGCTAAGTTAAAAAAAAAAAGAGAGAGATAAGAAAGGAGGTTGTGTAAAGAGCACAGGCTTTGAGATCACAGAGTTGATTTTTTTTTTTTTTTTTGAGACAGTCTCACTCTGTTGCCCTGTGTAGAGTGCAGTGGTGTCAGCCTGGCTCACAGCAACCTCCAACTCCTGGGTTCAAGCGATCCTCCTGCCTCAGCCTCCCAAGTAGCTGGGACTACAGGTGAGTGGCAGGACGCCCAGCTAATTTTTCTATTTTTTAGTAGAGACAGGGTATCACTCTCCATCAGATTGGTCTTGAACTCCTGAACTCAAGTAATCCTCCTGCCTCAGCCTCCTAGAGTGTTAGGATTATACATATGAACCACTATGCCTGGCCCACAGACTTGATCTTGAACTGATACTGTGCCTTCCTGGCTGTGAGTCCATGAGCAAATTATCTAACCTCTAAGCTTCAGTTTTTTCAGCATACTAAAATGGAGGAGAATATCTAGTGTCCTACAGAGTTGTTGTGAGCATAAAGTATTATTTAATGACACATATTAGGTGCTCAAAAAAGCGGGTTTTCTTCCTCATTTTTTTCCATGGAGTAAAACAGTATTTCTTTATACTAGTGGTTCTTAAAAGGTAGTTACCAGGCCAACAGCATCAGCATTACCCAGGCACTTGTTAGAAATATAAATTCTGGCCGGGTGTAGTAGCTCACACCTATAATCCTAGCAGCTTGGGAGGCCAAGTCAGAAGGATCGCTTGAGGCCAGGAGTTCAAGACCAGCCTCGCCAATAGTGGGACCCCTGTGCCATGCATGACAGCATGCACCTGTAAGTTCCAGCTACTCCAGAAGCTGAGGCAGGAGGATCACTTGAGCCCATGAGTGTGAGGTTGCAGTGAGCTATGATGATGCCACTGCAATCTAGCCTAGGCAACAGAGCAAGATTCTGTCCAAAACAAATATAATTCTCTAGTCCTACCTCCTTTTGAATCAGAAACTCTAGAAGTGGGCCCAGTAATTTGTGTTTTAACAAGTCTTCCAGTGTAAATGCATACTCAAGTTTGAGAACCACTGCTTTACAATGATAATGTAAAGGAAATTATGTAAGCCAACTATTAATACTTGTATAGCAGTTTTCAAACTTTTTGGTTAAAGCTTGAATTTGGTCAAAAATTACTGAGGGCCAGATGTGGTGGCTCACACCTGTAATCCTAACACTCTGGGAGGCCAAGGCAGGAGGTTCACTTGAGCTCAGGAGTTGGAGACTAGCCTGAGCAAGAGTGAGACCCCATCTCTACAAAAAAATAGAAAAATTAGCCTAGTGCTCACCTGTAGTCTCAGCTACTTGCGATGGCTTAAGTCCAGGAGTTTGTGGTTGCAGTGAGCTATAATGATGCCACTGCACTCTACCTGGAGCAAAAGAGCAAGACTCTGTTTCAAAAAAAAAAAAATTGAGGATTCCAAACAACTTTTGTTTACATGGGTCTATTAATATTTACCTGTATTAGAAATTAAAACCAGGAAATTTTAAAATATTAATTCATTTTAAAAATTATGTAAGGCAATCACATGTTAACATAAGTAACATGTTCTTATGAAAAAGAACTGTTAGCCAAAGCAAAAACTTATAATAAAACTGCACTGTTTTACATTTTTGCAAATCTCTTTAATGGCTGACTTAATAGAAGATAGCTATATTCTCTTATCTGCTTCTACATTCAATTCGTTGTGCTGTAACACCTGACATATGGCCTCCACAAAACTCTAGCATACAGTCTTCAGAGAATTAAAGTAAAAAAGCAAATAATATCTTAGTATCATGATAAAAACAGCTTTGACCTCGAAGAACCTTGAAAGTTCCTGGTGATTACCAGAAGTGTCTGCATCATCACTTAAGAACCATTGCTGTTGTGTTAAACACATAGTATGTTTTACAACAATAATATTGCTTGCTTAAAAACAAAATTTCAAAAATCTGATTATTATCCTTGAATCATAGCTCATATCCTTCATGGTTTACTGTATCTCTCTTTTCCTTTTGTCCTTTATTTTTTATAGACAACATCTCATTCTGTCACCCAGGCTAGAGCACAGTGGCACAATCATAGCTCACTGCAGCGTCAAGCTCCTGGGCTCAAGTGATTCTTCTCTTTCAGCCTTCTGAGTAACTGGTACTACAGGTATGCACCATGACACCAGGCTAATTTGTTTATTTGGGGGGGGGTGGAGTGTTGCCTCCCACTCCTACCCCAATGTATGTTGCCAAGGCTGGTCTCAAACTCTTGGCCTCAAGTGATCTTCCCACCTCAGCCTCCCAAGGTGCTGGGATTATAGGTGTGAGCCACCATGCCTGGTTGGTTTACTGTGTCTCCTAATTGATTTTTCTTAGAAACCATTTATCAACACTCAAGCTTCCAAATGAAACAAACAACTATTAATTAGTGTTAGCAGAAATACTAGAAAGTCAGAACTTTCCAATCCAAGTCTGAACTGGAAGCCTCTGTCCCTCAATCCACAACTGAACAAATGAGTACAAATAATTTCATGTGATTTTATATCCAAAGTAGTTAGAATTTAAAGTTAGGGAAGAAAGAATTAAGAATAAAAGCTAAGGTATGTTCTGACATCGCTTTACTAATGTCAACATAGTGAATTAGAAAGGTTCTATGTTTATAACCTTTACACCTCAGGTAGCTAAAGTCAGTAAGAAATCAAATATGTTATTTGCATTACCATCCTTCAGATTTTTTTATTTATATAAAAATGTAACTTTTTCTCTGGTTAGATAATTACATGGCCACAGTAAGAATTTAGAAACACAACTAAGTAAAAGTATTAAGTTTTACTTGAACTTAAAAGGAAACAAAACTGAAGCAAACAAAGAATTGCTTTTTTCCAGTGCTTGTAAAAGATTAAAAAAACAAAGAATTGCTAAATTGTGGATATTTCTTCCCAATAAGCTCCTAAAAGATTCCTCTTTAAATATAAAAAAAAGAAGAAATTTAAAAAAGGCATTCCAAGATTAGTATATTATGCTTTATTAACTCCATTTTTCTTAATGGGTTTAAGTATACTTTTCCAGGCTATAATATGTGAGTTAATTGTCTCAGAAAACCAACTGACACACTGATATCTAAATAAATATATATATAAAAATATATATATATATATATTTTAAAACACAGTTTGAAACGTAAGTCTAGATTCAAGGTGATTCTCAAGAAATATAAAAAAGAAAAGATCATCCCTAAGCCTAGTGTATCACAGAAAGTTAAACATCAGTAGGGAAGGGGGACATTTCTGGGGGAACGAGATTGGTTTTACTGCTTCAAAAAGCACTGTTTGTTCTCCTCTATCAATCCCTCATAAATCACACTATATTTTAGTAACTCCTTGAAAAATTATGCCTGAATGTGGTCCACAGATTGGCATTGACCTGGGAACTTGTCAGAAACACAAATCATCAGACCCCACCCCAGACCTACTAACTGAATCAGAAGTCTGGTGGTAGGGCTTGGCCATCTGTGTTTTAAGAAGCCCTCAAGGTGAGACTGCACCCTTAAGTTTGATAACCATCAGTCTAGAATTTTTATTGGACCCTACTTGTCTAGCATCTTAACTAACTAGTTTGTAGCGAATAATCTATTATATTTCTTTTCCCTCAGTGTCATTAAGAACCTAAGTAATCTAGAGCTCAACATGAAGACGACGTACTCTGACTAGGCAATCAACGAGAAACCATGCAGTACCACATGCATTAACCCTACCAGGAATCTTTTCTCCCAAATAATCACTGGAAGCTGAAAATAATGTGTACCTAATGCCATTTCTTGATTTTTTGTTTCTTTTGTTTTACTTTTTTGACTAAGTGTAAAACCAGTATTTTATTTAAAGGAGAATATGCTGGCTCAGTGAGTATGTTGGATTTCCAAAATCCCCCTAACAAACAAGACTTTTTGAAATTACCTTATTTCCACAAGAGAAGAATGGAACAACTCTTTTCTCACATTTCTCTAAAGCTATACTGGTCTGATGCTCACCAGTTACATGTATAATAGTTAGTGAACACTCAAAATGTGGCTAGCCCAAATTATAATATGAAAGTGCAAAAGACACACTAAGATTTCAAAGATTTGTGCAAAAAACTATAAACAGCTCATTAATAAATATTATATTGATTACATGTTGAAATAATAGGTTAAATGTGGTTTTTTTTTTTTAGACAGAGTCTCGCTTTGTTGCCCAGGCTAGAGTGAGTGCCGTGGCATCAGCCTAGCTCACAGCAACCTCAAACTCCTGAGCTCAAGCAATCCTCCTGCCTCAGCCTCCCCAGTAGCTGGGACTACAGGCATGCGCCACCATGCCCGGCTAACTTTTTCTGTATATATTAGTTGGCCCATTAATTTCTTTCTTATTTATGGTAGAGACAGGGTCTCGCTCTTGCTTAGGCTGGTCTCGAACTCCTTATCTTGAGCAATCCGCCCGCCTCGGCCTCCTAGAGTGCTAGGGATTACAGGCGTGAGCCACCGCGCCCAGCCTAAAAGTGTTTTTAAAAATTAATTTCACCTGTTTCTCTTCCCTTTTAAAAAAGAGGCTCCCAGAAAATTTGGAACAATATATGTGGCTCACACATCTATTTTATATTCTGGGTCCCACTGACAAGGAACTGCTGAGAATAGTGCTCAATGTAAGGTAAGGAATCATATAGCACCTGGGATCCAAATCCACCTGGTACCTTTTAACTAGTCAGCAAAACCTTACGGACCTTGATAAAATTTTATTGCTAAAACCATGTTTTTTTTTTGAGACAGAATCTCACTCTGTTGCCCAGGCGAGAGTGAGTGCCGTGGTGTCAGCCTAGCTCACAGCAACCTCAAACTCCTGGGCTCAAGCGATCCTGCTGCCTCAGCCTCCCGAGTAGCTAGGACTACAGGCATGCACCACCATGCCCGGCTCATTTTTTTTCTATATATATGTTAGTTGGCCAATTAATTTCTTTCTATTTTTATAGTAGAGACGGGGTCTCGCTCTTGCTCAGGCTGGCTGCGAACTCCTGACCTCGAGCAATCCGTCCACCTCAGCCTCCCAGAGTGCTAGGATTACAGGCATGAGCCACCGCGCCCGGCCTAAAACCATGCTCTTCTCAAAGTGATAAAGTCTTTATCGAAATATTAGACATTTACTGAACTCCTATTACACGAATGAACTTAGAAACGTGATAAGGGAAGAGATTTAAACGTAGCTAAAGACTGGACACAAAAGGCCAGAAAAGGCAGGAATAAATGGTCCGCCAATGCTAAGTGATGATCCAGAAGGATCCCAATCAGTTCACAAAATGCCAATAAGAAAGTAGTTGATATAAGCCCTATTTTTAGCTCAAACCCATGTTTGCATAACACACCCTCTTATGAATACTGCCTCCCAAAGGCGAAAGCCAGAATCACTTTCCCAACATCTCCTGCAGCTGGAGTGCAGGCATGTGACCAAGGCTTCCTAAATTAGACACACTGTATGAAACTTGGACTCAGAAGGAAGCAACATGAAGCAGCAAGAACCATAGCCTCCATTTTCTGGTGGAGAGTGTGGAGAATGTGGCAGAAATGGAAGACAATGGCATAAATCCCAATGATAGATTGTAGCAAGGTGAGGACCTATGCCTACAGGTAGGATTTGTACCAAAGCAGCCTAGCAATGTGACCTCAGTCCTGTTCTTGGCTGTGCAGGCTTCCAGGCCTATTCTCTAGCCCTCCCATAAATCCCCTGAACTAGTTACTATCTTTTAGTCAATTTTTCCTGAGTAAACAAGGGGGAGAGATTATCCAATATTTGTAACTAATAAATGGACAGAGAAAAAAACCACACCTGAGAACATATTAAGACCCCAGACCCCGGTCTCTACAAAACCTAAAAAAATTAGCCAGGCATGGCAGCACATGCCTGTAGTCCCAGCTACTTGGGAGGCTGAGGTGGGAGCATCGCCTGAGCCCAGGAATTCAAGGCTGTAGTGAGCTATGACTAGGCCACTGCACTCCAGCCTGGGCAACAGAGTAAGACTCTGTCACTAAAAAAATAAAATAAAATATTGATGGACACTTAGGTTGATTAAAAAATAAAATGAAACAAAAGTAGTTCACTTAATAAAAAAATCCAAACTCTCCCCCTTAGCACCCCATTTCTCCAGCCCAATTACTATTTTGGGCCTTATTATTACTGTTCAAGGACCACTACATTCTACATATGATAAAAATTAGTGTGATACTAAATTGGTTTTGACACTCAACAATCTGTTAAACATCCTCCTCTGTCCATATGCATAGATCTATCTCATTCTTCAGGCGCTACAGGACAATACACTACAGTTGTACCATTATATGCCATTTCTCTTACTGAAAGAGAGGCTTGTTTCCAATGTTACTACTACAAGCAATGCAACAGTGACTATCCCTATATATACATATATCTGTGAACACAAATGAAAGGCCAAAGGTATACACACTTAACAAGTGACAAATATTGCCAAATTCACTTCCAATAGAATTACACTAATTTGTCCTTTCATACCCTGGCCTACCTGTGTGAAATCTTTACAAATGTTTTTCCATCTAATAAATATGGTATCTCATTTTAAGTTTGTTTTTATACACCAGTAGTATGAAGCATCATTCGGTATGCTTATCAGTACGATATATATTTCTTCTTCCATGAACTGTTTACTTATATCCTTTGTCCATTTTTCCACTATTTTGTTTTTTTCCAGTTTATAAGAATTTGTGTATTAGAAATACTAGTTAGGAGCACTAGTTAAGGCTCAAGTCAAAACAGCTTGAGTCCAAATGCCCGTTTTAGAATATGACTTAAAACTCTCTGTGGCCGGGCGCGGTGGCTCACGCCTATAATCCTAGCTCTCTGGGAGGCCGAGGTGGGCGGATCATTTGAGCTCAGGAGTTCAAGACCAGCCTGAGCAGAAGCGAAACCCCATCTCTACTATAAATAGAAAGAAATTAATTGGCCAACTAATATATATATAGAAAAAATTAGCCGGGCATGGTGGCGCATGCCTGTAGTCCCAGCTACTCGGGAGGCTGAGGCAGCAGGATTGCTTGAGCCCAGGAGTTTTAGGTTGCTGCGAGCTAGGCTGACGCCACGGCACTCACTCTAGCCTGGGCAATAAAGTGAGACTCTGTCTCAAAAAAAAAAAAAAAAAAAAAACAAAACAAAAAAAAACTCTCTGTGCTTCATTTGCTATTTTTAGTTTCTATACTTTTAAAGTAAGTATATTTAGGCATATAGAAGGGATCAAGGATTAAGACAAAAAAGGTTCAAGTAGAAAATATTTTTTTAAGGGAAAAAATGAAGTTTCCTCTACCTAATGACTTGCATTAGGAGTTAATACCCTGTGTGGGGATGGGAACAAACAAAAAGAGCAGCCTATTAAGTTGGACAAAATATAGATCCATATAAAAAATATATAATTCTTACTCAAAAGAACACTGACAATTATTATTGAATTAATATATAAGTTTGCTATAATATATATAAGTTTGCTGATCAAACTAATATTCCATTAGCTCTAAGTACACATCATATGTTCATGTGTGTTTTAAAGTCTTTGGTCGGCCGGGCGCAGTGGCTCATGCCTGTAATCCTAGGACTCTGGGAGGCCGAGGTGGGCGGATTGCTCAAGGTCAGGAGTTGGAAACCAGCCTGAGCAAGAGTGAGACCCCGTCTCTACTATAAATAGAAAGAAATTAATTGGCCAACTAATATATATAGAAAAAATTAGCCGGGCATGGTGGCACATGCCTGTAGTCCCAGCTACTTGGGAGGCTGAGGCAGGATTGCTTGAGGCCAAGAGTTTGAGGTTACTATGAGCTAGGGTGACGCCATGGCACTCACTCTAGCCTGGGCAACAAAGCGAGACTCTGTCTCAAAAAAAAGAAAAAGAAAAAGAAAAAAGTCTTTGGTCAACTTCCAACCTTTAGGTCTGAGGTTGCCCCCAGGGACCCCTTGATTCTGTGTATCCTCCACTTCCTAGCTTAAAGTATCCCGAGAACTTTCCCCAAAGTTCTCCCCTACATGTACCTGCCACCTAATTCTGCCTGCTTTTTACTCTCTTTTAGCAATTTCTCAGATTTAGTGTTTCCTTGATAGTATATTCTTTTTCCAGCATTGTTAGGAATTTTTTTTAAAACTATCTTTTCAGTCACTTGGAATGGGGAAAATGTGTTCTTATAAGTCCACTATATTGAACCTATCTCATGGATTTATTATTATATTTACATTTCTTCTTTCATTTACATGGGGTTTAGGGGAAGAAGGTGATAATGGGTGACCTCGATCAGTTACCTTGAACATAAAATCTCAAAGAACACCTTAAACCAAATTCCCAAACTCATTAATCTTAAAGAGGAGGTCCAAGCTGTAAACAGCAGAATAATTTGAGCGAAAAAGTCAGCTTTCTTATATCTACCTTTCCTGCATCTTAACTTCTTTACAAAGACTAAACAATGAATACATCCCTGTATGTGCCAAATGCTTTCCTGTCTATTATCTCATTTAATCTTACTAAATGGTATTATTTCTATTTGACAGATGAAGAAACTAGGGCTAAAAAGATTAATCATGTCAACAACTAAGTGGCCAAGTCAAATTTAAACCCAGGAATACAGCTTCAGAGCCCATGTCCTTCCAATATATCCACCTGCATTTCTGAGGTGCAAGGGGGCTACAGCCAAACCTTCTACCTCACTAGATACATTTCTCCACATTCTTGCCTCTCCAACATGTTCTACTCCCTTCCCTGTCCCCTTGGTGTAAAAAGCATCCAGAGTAAAATGAAACTCAACCATAATAGACAAGTGGCAAGAAAACTGCATTTGTAACTGGAGACTGTTGTTTCACATAAGGATTCCTAAGGAGGAAAACCTTTACCTTTTCAGCAAATGCACTAGTTTTTCCTCTTTCAGTAAGTTTATCATCAATGAGCACTATTTCTTGTGGCTTATAAATACCATATGTAGACCAAGAAATCTACAGGTGGTCTGAGTTATGGAATCACACAACTAAATGAAAATCACTAACATACATTAGCCTTTCCATTTTAAAGTAAATTCCAAATGTCGTGCTAACAGTAATGAGCAAAGATTGGTCCTCCTATGTTCTGTGCAAGGTAACATAGAAGGGAAGCCTCAGTCACATGAAGCTGTCACATCTAAATGCAATCTCAATTAGTCCACATTAATGATGAATGCCTTTATGTTAAATAAGAAATTTCGAGGACTCCCCTTAGTGAAAATAACTTCTAGCAGGTGTACAGGTGTGACACTCCTACTAACCAAAACCCTGACAGCAAATAAAGTATATTAGACAGACTGAACCTCAATATTTCCCTTTTACCTGAACCTGCTGTGGCTGCTGAACCTGGATCTGCTGTTCTTGCTGAGTTTGTGGCTGAACACTGGTGGTGACTGGACAGGCAAGTTCAAGCAAAGAGCCAGCCACTTCAGTGCTGTCTGTGTAAATGCAGTTCCCACCCTGTTGGTACACCATGGTAGTGGTGGCTGTCTGCTGAAACTCCTGAAGGGCTTCTGGCCCTTTGGAGGCCAGTGAGTCCAGAAATTCCTTCATCCTGTGTTGTGGGACAGATCGTGCCTTCACTCGGATATACTCTTCAAAGGAGATGGTGTTCTCCAGAGAATTATTCATATTGCAGAGTCCTTAGGGTATCTAGAAATAAAAGCACAGAAGTCAAAATTATACTATTGTTTTTACATCATGAAATGCAAAAAAGCAATCACCCTTGCATTAGATTGAAATATTCACGGCAGCTGTATATATCCAGAATCTAAAGGTTTTATTATACTACCTTAATTTTTCAGTTAATGGTGCTTGAAAATTATTTCCATTAACACTTTTTTTTTTTTGAGACAGAGTCTTGCTCTGTTACCCTGGGTTAGAGTGCAGGGGTGTCATCGTAGCTCACTGCAACCTCAAAGTCCTGGGCTCAACCGATCTTCTTGCCTCAGCCTCCTGAGTAGCTGGGACTACAGGCATGTGCCAACACCCAAGTAATTTTTCTATTTTTAGTAGAAACAGGGTCTTGCTCTTCCTCAGGCTGGTCTTGAACTCCTGAGCTAAGCAATCCCCCAACCTCAGCCTCCCAGGGGGTGCTAGGATTACAGGCATGAGCCACTGTGCCCAGCCCATTAACGCTTCTTAAATCAAACTGTACCACACTGAAAACAGAAACCAAAAGCATGCTTTACAGCATTAGATGGAACAGGCTAAAAACACACTTCTCACCCAGCACTAGGCCAATCCCACTTTCTTTGCAGAGCCAAACACTGGACATTCAATGTCACATGCAAAACTGCCCTGTGACCATCACAGAGAGTACTACCAAGCAAGGAGGAGGAAGCTGAGAGCAGGGATTCCTATTGTCATGTTTTATTTCCACTGCCAAGCATTTCCAACAGTGGAGACAGGTATGCCACCTACCTGTGGCAAAACTCAAGAGACAGGGGACATGTTCTTCATCTCCCATCAGAAATACCCCAAATCCCCCTTTGTTGTATATTGCTCACATTCTTTTGTAGCATAGCCTACTGGTTAAGAGCATGGAATATGGAGCCAGACTGCCTGGGTTCAAATCCCAACTCCATCTCTTTTTAGCTATATAACTCTGGACAAGTCAATTAACCTTTCTTCCTGTCTATAAAATTGGGATGTAATAGTACTTAACCTCAGAATTCAGAGGATTAAATATATGTAAAGCATTTAGAAAAGTACCTGACATGTAGACAGCACTAAATAAATGTAACAAATATTATTCAAATAACTAGGAGGAAAAAACTGAATAGTGCCTTAAATAACTAGGTCACTACCAAACTTCAGAAATCAAATTCTGCAAGTTTTTCATCTGGTATTTATCTTTTTTTTTAAAACTGGTAATCAACTTATTAAAACAGCTGACTTAAGCATCTGCAATGGTTACTTCAACCTCAACTCAGAAGCGCAGTACTGATAGAAGTAATCTGCTTAACAATCTCATAAGGACTATGCAAGTCAATGAGTTGCCTACAGATTCTCATCTGGAAGCAGTCCCAAGTTTTAGAACCTTCACCACAAGTTTTTCTTGTAGTGATTCTCAAAGTCATGGTAGGTATCCAAACTGGTCCTTTCACTTTGAGGTTCTTTTCCTTTGCAGCTCTGATCAAGTCAGCACACGGGACTTTACGTTGTGGCTAGTTAGGGTAATTCTAATTCGGTGAATCGCCACCTCTGGCTCCACGGGTGTTTTTCCCACATCTTTAAGAGCAAAGAGTGGTGAGTCAGGAGCAGAAGCAGGCACAACACGGCTATGCTGCAGCTGTGACCGCGTCTTCCTCAAAAAAAGACTATTTATCTTAAGAATTAACCTGCAAAAGTGGACAGTAACTCTCAATTACCTGGACAACAACTGCATAATCTCTGGACTGTCAAGTGCCTACTGCTGCTACCTTTGTATCATCCTCCCTCGATCAGCATCTCCTCCAGAATAAAAGCAGCAGCAGGATGAAAGAGTATCACAAACCAAGTGAACCTTTTTGCCAAAAAGGATTCTCAGTCCATCTCAAATGTCTAGAAAAGTGATTTGTTTCCTTGAGCCATCAGGTTAGAAATACTAGTCTGTCTTTCACTGCCTAGATGTTCTGCCTTATGCAACAGATATAAGCTATGTGGATAACCATCTCTTTTCTCCCACCTGGCCCTAAACTACTGGCAGACAGGACTGTGTCCTGGCCTTCTCTAAATAGCTCACACATGGTAAGGGATTCCTATATACCTGTTCCATTTGAAATTCAATGTGGAACAGGAAGAATTATGACTGTTCCTATAACATCTATAACTTACAACCATAAATTGTTACAACAATAAATTGTACAACCTAGTAGTACAGATATATATGACTTTTCCTTAGTAAACAGTAAATAACACACTTTGGGAAAAAACCTACATATCCATGGCAAAAGTCAAACCAAAGAAAAAAATATGGCCCTTATTGCTATTATTAATTTATTGACATTGGCACTATTTCTGTAGGGCACTGTGTAAATATAGTGTAAAATTATACTCAGGTGCTTTCAAAATGAATAGATCCAACAATGAATCTCATAATTATAACAATGCATATGATATATTGTGAATGTATTTCTCGATAAAGAACACCATATATACCTTATCTTGTCTGAAATAAGAATTTCCAGACCACTACCCTTAGGAGAGCCTTCACTTCTGAGGAAATCCTAAGCACAATGGAGTGTAGTGAACAGCTAGTGCAAGTCAAAGGGGTGGTGGTGGAGGGGTGTGCAAGTGAAGCTACTGCTGCTGGCCTCTTGTCTTCTGAAACTTAATATTCTTGCCTCTTTCCCACATCTCTTAACCATCTCATCTCCCTTTGCCCAGCTCTCCCTTTCTAGCTGCTGCAGGAGCTTTCAAGTTATTTTCTTTTAGAGTAGAAAACTGGAAGGTCTACTACAAAACTTTAAAAATTAAGTTATCAAGACCAGGTGCGGTGGCTCACTCCTAGCACTCTGGGAGGAGGCGGGCAGATTGCTCAAAGTCAGGAGTTCGAGACCAGCCTGAGAAAGAGCAAGACCCCGTCTCTACTAAAAATAGAAAGATTTTAATTGGCCAACTAAAAATATATAGAAAAAATTAGCCGGGCATGGTGGCGCATGCCTGTAGTCCCAGCTACTCGTGAGGCTGAGACAGGAGGATCACCTGAGCCTAGGAATTTGAGGTTGCTGTGAGCTACGCTGACACCACGGCACTCTAGCCTGGATAACAGAGTGAGACTGTCTCCAAAAAAAAAAGGTATCAAGTTATCATCTGGGTGCAGTGGTATGCACCTGTAGTCCCAGATACTCCAGAGACTGAGCCTGGAGAATGGCTTAAGCCCAAGAGTCAAGAGGACAGCCTGGACAACAAAGCAAGACCCCTATCTCTAAAAAAATAAATATAATTAAAAAAATTATGTTACTAATGACAACCATGGCACACATAAGGAGAGCATCAAGGCCAAGCACACTGTCCTTCATTACAGATTCAAAGGAGGTTACTTGCTGTGGGTGACCCATGAGCACCATTTGCACAGAAAGTATCAAAGCTTCCCTTTTTTTTGGAGACAGAGTCTCACTCTGTTGCCCAGGCTACAGTGTAGTGGCATCAGCCTAGCTCAAAGCAACCTCAAACTCCTGGGCTCAAGTGATCCTTCTGCCTCAGCTTCCCAAGTAGCTGGGACTACAGGCATGCACCACCATGCCCGGCTAATTTTTTCTATTTCTGGTAGAGACGAGGTCTTGCCCTTGCTCAGGCTGGTTTCTAACTCCTGAGCTCAAACCATCTGCCCATCTCAGCCTCCCAGAGTGCTAGGATTAGAGGTGTGAGGCACTGCACCTGGCCCATACCCTCTATTTTTGACAAGCGTTTAGCTAAGTATGTATAACTTCTGTTCGATTAATATTTTAGTTTCAGAATACATCAGTTCTGGCCCAGTGCAGTATCTCATGCCTGTAATCCTAGGATTTTGGGAGGCGGAGGGGGGAGGATGGCTGAAGGTCAGGAGTTCAAGACCAGCCTTAGCAACATAGCATGACCCCACCTCTACAAAAAATTTAATAAAATTAGCAGGGAGTGGTGGCACACACCTGTAGTCCCACCTACTTGGGAGGCTGAGGTAGAAGGATGGCTTGAGCCCAGGAGTTTGAGATGCAGTCAGCTATGATGACACCACTGCATTCTATCCCAAGCAATAAAGCAAGACCTTGTCCCAAAAAACAAACAAGCAAACAAAAAAAGAATGCAGCATTCCACACCAAATCAAACTCTACAACATTTTTTTGGGGGGTAAGTCAAGGTTCCAAAGGTGTTAAAAAACCACTCGCTGTCCAAGTCATTTTCAAATAAATCCTATCTGTCAGTTTTCTAGAATAGTACCTTCATGAAAAGTTACTACAAGAAACTCTAGTCCAAATATATTGTCATTATGAAATGTCCAATTTCAAATCAAAAGAGTAGTTTATTATAGCTCAAACAAAAAGCAGTACAATTAATCAAAGTATGCGTCTAAACTATCCACAGTTTTGCCATCTTTTTTTTTTTTTTTTTTTTTTGAGACAGAATCTCACTCTGTTGTCCAGGCTAGAGTACCCTGGCTTCAGCCTAGCTCACAGCAGCCTCAAACTCCTGGGCTCAAGCAATCCTTCTGCCTCGGCCTCCCGAGTAGCTGGGACTAGGCCACCATGGATAGCTAATTTTTTCTATATATTTTTAGTTGTCCAGCTAATTTCTTTTCTTTTTTTTTTTTTAGTAGAGATGGGGTCTCGCCCTTGCTCAGGTTGGTCTCAAACTCCTGAGCCCAAACAATCACCCACCTCAGCCTCCTAGAGTGCTAGGATTACAGGCATAAGCCACCACGCCCGGCCAACAGTTTTGCCATCTTAATGGTAGCTTGTTTATGGCAGCAGCGAAGAAACCTGGAGAGTGAATGGCGATGAAATTGCAAACAGCGTTTTCCACAGCTTGTTGAGAACTGAATATTTTTCCTTGCAAGAAGTAGTCCAAAGCCTGGAAGAAGTGCTAGTCAGTCGGTGAAAGGTCTGGTAAATATGGTGGATGACAGAGTTTCCAAATCTAGCTTCTGTAGTTTGAGCAGCATTGTTTTTGGGACATATGGTCTTGCAAGAGGATTGTCCTGTCTCTAGTGACCAATCTTAGCTTCTTAATCACAAGCATCCTCATCATTTTGTCCAAATGGTTGCAACAAACATCTGCTAGAATCGATTGACCAGGTTTCATGAAGCTATAGTGGATAATACCAGCAATGGACCACCAAACACACACCATTAGCTTTTTTTTGATGAATATTCGGTTTTGGACTGTGTTTCAGGACTTCGTCTTTATCCAACCATTATGCTGAATGGTTATAATTGTCAAAAAGAACCCATTTTTCATCACACATAACAATATGGTACAGAAATGGTTTGCCTTTATGTCATGACAGCAAAGAAAGGCAAGCTTTGAGACAATTTCAATTTCTCTTCTGATGCTCGTTTAATTCATGTTCGTTTAATTCATCTATCCAGCTGCTTTACCTTGCTGATTTGTTTCAAATGGTCCAATATTATTGGAATAGTAATGTCAAACCTTGCTGCTAATTTATGTGTAGGTTGAGATGGATTTGCTTCCACTACAGCTTCCAGCTCATCATTATCCACCTTGGTCTCAGGTCATCCATGTGGCTCATTTTCAAGATTAAAATCACCAGAACAGAACTTCGCAAACCATCAATGTACTGTGCGTTCATTAGCCACATCCTTCCCAAAGACCTGGTTATTTTGAGTTGTCTGCCCTGCATTGGCTCCATGACAGAACTCATATTCAAAAATAACACAAATTTTTGACTTATCCATGGTTTCACAAAAATTGCTCTAAAAAATAAATTTGAAAGATAATCACAACCAAAATGTGTGTTTGAAAGAATGAAGATGTACCTTCACAATTAAAAACAAAAAACAGGCCGGGTGCAGTGGCTCACGCCTGTAATCCTAGCACTCTGGGAGGGCGAGGCAGGCGGATTGCTCGAGGTCAGGGGTTCGAAACCAGCCTGAGCAAGACCGAGATCCTGTCTCTACTATAAATAGAAAGAAATTAATTGCTCAACTAATACATACAGAAAAAATTAGCCAGGCATGGTGGCGCATGCCTGTAGTCCCAGCTACTCCGGAGGCTGAGGCAGTAGGATTGCTTGAGCCCAGCAGTTTGAGGTTGCTGTGAGCTAGTCTGACGCCATGGCACTCACTCTAGCTTGGGCAACAAAGTGAGACTCTGTCTCAAAAAAAATTAAAAAAATAAAAGAATATTAAGAAAAAAAAAAAAGAACAAACAAAAAGAACCCAGAAGTTTCAAAGTGAAATTTCAGAGATATCACCTGTCAAACTTAGTACTTAAGGAAACTGGACATTCTATACTTCTTATTCTTTAAGCTTTCATCAAAAAAGAAAAAGCTAACGAGCTTGAAGTAGGAAAAATTCTATAAAACTGTTAGAAAATATTGACAAAGGTACATACACAGGTGTTCATAACATTTTCTATTGTTGTAAACATATTTGAAATATTATATAATATTTCACCTTTTTGTTAATCACTAGCCATGCGTTTAAAGTGTTTTAGACTCCAGGGTATAATACTCTTCTCTGCAGTGCTCTAAGCTTAGAGCCAGCCATCTATCTGTAGGTGGGGCTTCAAGCAGAAGCCACTGTTTCTTAAATCCTGTTTTCTTTCAATAAGCTCCCAGGGTTCTTCTCTATACAAGTCCACAGAATGATCTGAGAACCACTGAATCAGAGAAAGCTAAGAAATATTAACAAATAATGAATTCAAAGCAGAACTTAAAAATTATTAGTAGAAAAGACCAATTTGAAAGAACATTACAATCTGCCTGTTTATACAGACTAAAACACACATGGCTTCAATTCTTGTACTTTTAACCTGTCTAACTGGCAGTTTCCACTGGACTGACACATCCCAATAATGAAAGTTCACCATTTGACCTAATACATAGTGCTGCTTAGAAGGAAAAAAAAAGGCTCCAGAAATATATTTAATTTGCCTGCAGATTAATTAAAAAAAGAAATATATGTAAAAGTCTTCCCTATCATAAGATCAGATCATCTATAATATTTTAGTTCTCAGTGTAATTTTTTATATCATGCTTTGATCAACTTATAATTTATTTTGCATGGTGTGAGGTAAAGTCTGATTTTACTTTTTTCCTAAAACCAAACAAGTTGTCTCTGTATCACTTATTGAATTACTGAAATTTCTCTGCTCATCAACTTGAAATGCCACTGTTATATACCAAATTCATATAAACAAGGACTACTTCTAAGCTTTTTGTGTATGATTCCACTTATCTTCCTGTAACACAGTGGCTTTAAAAAAGCACGTTAATATATAGAAGATTACCTTACCCCTACACATAGTTTTGGGTTTTTAAAAAACATTTAACGACACAAACACATGTTATGTGTAAAAAGGCAGACAACCCAGTTGTGTTTATATGTCTCAGTACTGTTTAATTATATATAATAGGAAAGAAAAGTCCATATATGCACCAGAATGCTAGCAGTAGTTATGCCTGAATAATGGAATCACAGAGGATTTAAGTTTCTTCCTGTTTAAAACTCTCCTGTATTTTCCACAAGTTTGTATTAAACCGAAAAGATATTTAGAAAGTCATCTTTATCTGCACAGCGGTTATATTGCAGTAACAGTAGTAACAGACAATTCTGGTTGATGGTAGTAGGCTTTTCCCTAAAAATCTGAAACTAAGACAACTTAAACCATAAAGCACTAAAAACCTGCATAATAATGAGGACTGTTAACTTCAAGATGCTGCTCACAAGACACAAAGGCTGAGCCTTGGTAATAAAGAGAAATAGAGGAACTTGATGAAACTATTCTATCCTCCACAACCCCAAAATAAACAAAAGATTCTCCTTAATTAGCTACAAGTCAAAGACCTAGTGAGGAACAGTAAAGAAATTAATTAAAACACTTCCAGACCGTCATGAGGGCATGGTGGCTCACGCCTGTAATCTTAGCACACTGGGAGGCCGAGGCGGGTGGATCGCTCAAGGTCAGGAGTTCACTGGAAACCAGTCTGAGCAAGAGTGAGACATGTCTCTACTTAAAAAATAGAAAGAAATTAATTGGCCAACTAAAAATATATAGAACAAATTAGCTGGACATGGTGGCCCATGCCTGTGTAGTACCAGCTACTCGGGAAGCTGAGGCGGCAGGATCACTTGAGCCCAGGAGTTTGAGGTTGCTGTGAGCTAGGCTGATGCCACAGCACTCTAGCCTCGGAAACAGAGTGAGACTCTGACTTAAAAAAAAAAACAAACAAGGCCGGGTGCAGTGGCTCACGCCTGTAATCCTAGCTCTCTGGGAGGCCGAGGTGGGCGGATGGTTTGAGCTCAGGAGTTCGAGTCCAGCCTGAGCAAGAGCGAGACCCCATCTCTACTATAAATGGAAAGAAATTAATTGGCCAACTAATATATATAGAAAAAATTAGCCAGGCATGGTGGCGCATGCCTGTAGTCCCAGCTACTAGGCTGAGGCAGTAGGATTGCTTGAGCCCAGGAGTTTGAGGTTGCTGTGAGCTAGGCTGATGCCACGGCACTCACTCTAGCCTGGGCAATAAAGTGAGACTCTGTCTCAAAAAAAAAAAACAAACAAACAAACATAAAGCTACAGGGATATTGGAGTGCTCCCAATTTCTGGGAGTTAGATGAGATTAATAACGAAAAAAAAAAAAAAAAAAACTACAGTGGTACTCTGGGGAGTAGGACTTTCCATAAACAGGAATTTGCTTCTAAATACTTCAAGTATAGCTGCTTTGCAAAACAATAAAGAAAAAACTAGCACCCTTATCAAAAGACCCCAGAGATTTTCACTGGTATGCCTAAGCTGATCACTGGTATCTCCCCTGTACTTCCTTCTACTGGAGCTTAGCATAGTGCCTGACACACAGCAGTCCCTCAATACATGAGTTATTATTTTTATTATTTTACCACTAAAACACAAAACAGTATCATGAACTGGCTATTGCAAAGGTTGTTGCAAAACAACATCTATTAGGTCTGCTTGCTAATTTCTTTCTTATTTCCATTTAGGTACTAAGGGAAGATCCAAGTACTGGTCTCACTGGAATGGGCCCTTCTTGGGTCTCTTATCTCTGATACTTCTTCTGGGCTTCCTGTATAGCTCTGCAGAGTGGATCTTGAATATGGGACAGACTAAGACAAGACAGTCTGAGCTCAGAGCCCTGCCTCTTCCTTGAGCTTTGAGCCCCTCTCAAGGTTCACATCTACTTTTGTAATATAGCGCATCACAGCTTAGTAAGTCTGGTTTGAAGAATACATTCACATGAAAAAATCAATTTCAATCTTAAAGAATTACAGTTATATTTGTGCTAATTAACATAAAGAGTCATTTCAAAGAAGCACAGTGGAAGATGTATTTCTATCCCCAAAGATACTAGCCTACTCCAGGGTTTGTGATAGAAATGATCTCACTGGGCCATTTACATGAGTACCTGATTTAGCAGCATTTTCATCATGGTCCAAAATGGTTCTACTTTTGGACAATATACACTTTCAACCAGGAACTTAAAAATTTATATTTCTACCAAAAATTGATGGACTGTAAACTGGTACAACCACCTGTATTATCTAGCGAAGCTGAAAATATCCATTCCGTAAAACCCAGCAATTCTATCCCTTGGTATATACGACATACACATGTACCAGGATACTTACACAACAATATTCAGAGCTGTATTGTTTTTGTTGTTTTTTTTTTTTTTTTTGAGACAGAGTCTCGCTTTGTTTCCCAGGCTAGAGTGAGTGCCGTGGCGTCAGCCTAGCTCACAGCAACCTCAAACTCCTGAGCTCGAGCAATCCTGCTGCCTCAGCCTCCCGAGTAGCTGGGACTACAGGCATGCGCCACCATGCCCGGCTAATTTTTTTTTTATATATATATTAGTTGGCCAATTAATTTCTTTCTATTTTTATAGTAGAGATGGGGTCTCGCTCAGGCTGGTTTTGAACTCCTGACCTTGAGCAATCCGCCCGCCTCGGCCTCCCAGAGAGCTAGGATTACAGGCGTGAGCCACCGCACCGGGCCCAGAGCTGTATTGTTAACAGCCCAAAACTAGAAGCGACTTAGATGTCTATCAACAGTAGAATGGATAAATACATTATGCTACATTCATACAACAGAATACTATATACAAATGAGAATTAACAACTATACACAATGCAGACAAATTTCAGAAACAATGCTAAAAGTAGTAATACAAAATAATATAGCAGGGCTGGTACAGTGGCTCATGCCTGTAATCCTAGCACTCTGGAAGGCTGAGGCGGGCGGATCGCTCAAGGTCAGGAGTTCGAAACCAGCCTGAGAAAGAGCGAGACCCTGTCTCTACTAAAAATAGAAAGAAATTAATTGGCCAACTAAAAATATATAGAAAAAATTAGCCAGCTACTCAGGAGGCTGAGGCAGAAGGACTAACTGAGCCTAGGAGTTTGAGGTTGCTGTGAGCTAGGCTGACACCACGGCACTCTAGCACAGGCAACAATTTGAGACTCTGTCTCAAAAAATAATAATAATATAGCAGAATTCCATTCATATAAAATTCAAAAAAACCCACAAAACTAACCTATGTTGTTGAAGGATAAAAAGGTGGTTAACGTAAAAAGAAAAAACAAAGAATGTGATTATCACAGAAGTCACAATAGGAGTCATCTCTAGGGGTTGAGAAGCTGTAAGTAGGAAGGGAGAAATAAAGGGTTCAGGGATGCTGGCACTGTTTTATTTCTTTTAGAAGTAGAAGTTACACTGGAGTTCACTTTATAACTTTTCATTAAATTGTATAAAGATCACCTATATTTATATAATCAGATGTTTCACAAATTTAAAAAAAAAGAAAAAAAATCGGCTTTCTGACAGAGTCCACCAGCTCTACCCACAGTTATGCCCTGGCCTAAGGAGTGAGACCAAAGGAGCATTCCTTTCCCCCTTTCAGCAAAGCAAGAGATTAATCATTTCTTCATGCAGCTACCTGAGTTTAATAATAGAAACTACAATCCAATGTGATAATTAGAGGAAAAAATGAAGCATTTAAGTGAAGCTTGGAGAGCACTTAAAACATGTGGAACAAAATTCAGGGAAACAAAGTAACAGAAAAAAACAGGTATTCACATAATACCTTGTTCTGAGGCTAACTCAGAAATAAAAGATCCTCACAGATATAAAGGTGGCCATTTAAAAAGTAGACAAGAAAGATGCAAACACACATCAAGTGCAAACCACAACTGATTAAAAGCAAGCATGCAAGCTTAAAGAAAGATATCCATGATTCTGAAGCTGCCATAAAGGGCAGCCACACCCAGAGCCCCTGACTTTGGTTACTTTTCTGGAACAATTGGAATTTACAAGAAAATTCAACCACTGTTTGGTCTTTTGTTTGAAAAGATAAGCTGGAAAGGGGATGTGGAAGTGCAGAGGTTCATGGAGAGGTACACAAACAATTCATGACCGAGGATTCGGACATCGAATAAGTAAATCTTAGTTGATAAACAGGGAAATATTATTTATAAACACCAATTTAAAAGGAAGATCTCAAACTTAACAGTTAAAAACAAAGATAATCAGAACGAGTAGACCTAAAAGGTATATTAAAATTATAAGTGTATCCTAGATAAACTTAACTTCTTCTCTTTGAATCATTTAGGTCCTTTGAAAAGCTGATGCCTTGTCATGCAAGTTGCACGACTTATACTTTAAGAGGAGAAAATGGTCCAAGCAGCAAACTGTCGCTGGATTCAAAGATACAGTTTTCCCACATCTTCAGTTTTATACCACCTAAAAGTTTCTGTCAGACAGGACCCAGAATGATTGACAGAATTTGTGAGGTTTCAATATTACCAGAAAAAACTGCACACATACTTCCAGCATATGAACGATTTTGACTCACCAGTCACCATGCTGCATGTATTTCTGCTGCTTGTCCTGAGTTCTTAAGACTTCTAACATTCTGAAGAAGATAGAACAAAAAAGTTCCTTCCATCCTCAGCCTCTTTTTAAGTTTTAACTTTGTTTTTAAAAAAAATACAGTACATTAGATAGAACTACCCATGATTATTAAATTTGACTGCTAATTTTCTTCCTCTTAGCTTCCTTTTCCTTATACTTAGTGAAGCAAGACCGTAAAACATAAACTAGGCAGATGTTTTGTCTTAGAAAAAAGAGGTGCGTATTTCTTCTCTAGGACAAACCTAGAATTCTCTTAGCACCAGAACACAGTGCTGGGGTGAAAAAGAGCTGAAAAGGTCTGAAATCCTAAATCAAAAGTGACCTTTACAGTGATACAGGGACAGATTGTAGAAATTTCTGCTGGAGAATTTTGGAATTTAAAAATAAGTAAAGCACTGACTCTCAGGTTGCTCAATTTTGTTCTAGGCAACTTTCTGGCTGAGGAAACAGCAGGCCCTTAGTATTATAACAGACTAAAGTAAGCCCCTCCCACTCACGCAGAAGAAAAGCCTGCATTTAAGGATTTAAAGTGGCATTTTAAACCTCAGAGAGCTGCACAACGTCCACAAAGGAGCCCCTTCCGGAGCGCACATAAGTGACGTGTATGAACTGCGCTTATGGAAGAATGAGTTTTTAATGAAAAGAAAGCAGACACTACTTAGGGACCTTCTGATGTTAACCTTCCCTCCCCAGCACAAAGCACCAATACAAGGTGAAGAAACCTGAGGGGGCTCACTGCCCTCTCAAGCCAACAGGGCTCGGTTTCCGAAGCAGGGTAGAGCACCCTCCCCAAGCACCCACCCCACACTGGGGCCTCGAGTAACCGCATTCTTCGAGGAGAACAGGCAATCTCGCCCGCCTCGAGAGCAGTGGAGCCACGAGCCAGATAGCAAAGCAAGTTGGTTTCTCCCCAGGCCTAGGCCACAGATGCCCAGGAACGTCACCAGAGCCGGAAAGGCCCAGCCCGCAACCTTCTCAGCGCAACAAGCCGCCAGCCCTCGGCTCAGCAGACACGTCCCGCGCGCTCTCGAGGTGGCACCACCACCCAACAGCAGGGCGCGCGCCCCAAAACTGGGTGTTGTGGCGGGCGCGCGCCCCGGAGAGCCGCTCTTGCCTAGGGCCACAGTTCCAAAACCCCAGATATCCGGGCCGGGAACGCGCACGTCAGCGGCCACGCGCACCGGGAGGGCAGCAAAGCGCGCGCGCCCCCGCACGTAAAAACAGGTTCGGTCGCGCGCCCGCACTAGCGCGCGCTCGCGCGCCGCGCCCACCCAAATCCTTGGCCAACCCCTCCCCCACCCACAAGGCGGGGGCACGCGAGCCCAGGGATATGCTCGGCTCCGGAGCCGCCCCGAGGTCCCTTGGGCCCAGCGACAGCGGCTCACCCGCCCCCGCCCGTCGTTGTGTGGGGTTGGCCTGCTGTCCCAGGCGCACAGCCTCGCCGCATCCCCGCCCCTACTGGAGCCCTCACCTGGCGACGTCACTGCCGCCGCCGCCGCCGCTCTACCCGCTGGCCCCGCCGCACCACCTGGGACCCCGGTTCTGCCGTCGCCTCTCTAAGACCGACAGGATTTTCTCCTCACAGCTCCCTGGGCGCCATCTTACATTCAACCCTCACAGCCAATGGGTGCCGAATGCCCCTCTCGCGAGAATCGGAGCGTGGGATCCCGCGAGATCTGGAGCTGCCTCCTGGCCAGACTTAAAGTGAACGCTTCAGCCAGCCACGGAGGGAGGCTGCGCCTTGAATTGCTAGAGCCGGGTGGAGATCCAGGGTGTAGGGCAGGCGCCCCGCCCACGGACGCCCCTCTTTGAGGGGCGGAGCCAGGACCCGGGCTTGGCGTAGCGGTGGAGCCTTCGGAGGCTGGTGCTGCAGGCTCGCTCCGTGGACCCACCTTCCGTCGCCCGCCTGAACCTCCTTTGGTCGAGCAGCCCTCCGCGGGGCGGGGCCCGGCCCGGCCTCTCGCTTAAGGTGGCACCCACAAATCTCTGACCTGGGCCTGGCGTTCCCAGCGGTGTCCCGCCTGAGAAGCCCCTTGGTCGCTCATCTTCTGGAGGGCACAGCGTCTGGAACCCCCCCCCCCCACCATCTGCTGCCATCTGAGTTCAGCCTTCCGCAGTCAGGTCCACCTTAAAGCGGGCTTCGGGCAGCCTGGTGTTTGTATACAGGGAAAATGTGGAAGGCGTTAAAGCTGCAGACACATGCAGGCCTCACAAGCAGCCGGCACTACTCCAGAGGGTGACCAGCCTGCTGTAGACACTTACTACCTCCCTTCTTTTGCACTTGTTTTGGCAGACTCGTCTTTCGGATTCTTCTAAGTCACTTCCTAAGAGCAGTCTTTTCTGAGGCCCAGGCTGGGTCAGTAACCTCTTCTAGCCTTGCATAGCCCCCAGGGAGACATCTCCCTCACAGTGCTTGGTCTCCCATTCCCTCCCTTAGGTAGTGAACTTGGAAAGCTAGCACAGCATGTGTGCCTCATCTCACTGTGCCCAACACATAGTAAACACTCAATAATTATTTGCTGGGTGATCAGACTGGGAGCCAAGCCTCTCTTCATCTTCACACAGGAGGACATGAACCTTCTAGATCCCTCTGGCACAGGGCTCCTAACTAGGTAGCAACATCCCTTAGACCAGGTGCAGAGGATGTTAATCCACCCAGGCCCCAGCCCTTGAGCACCAAGAAGTGCACCAGTGGTTTTAAAGCTGCCAGTGTCACTCTATTCTGGAGAAGCCCATTCTCAGACAAAATATGTACAAGCACATGCCTTCACTCCCCTACACACACACACACACACACACACACACACGGCACGTCTCCAGGGCCCTCAGATGCTAGAAGGGCAGACATATAAGACAGACTCCAGGGGAATTTAGGTGTTTTTTATTGACATGGAATTTGGGGAGGTGAGGGTACCTCCACCTCCAGGAGGATAAGGTAGGTCCACAATGCTTCACACCTTTCCTGGGTCTTCCTTAAGTGTGACAGTTCGGTTGAAGACAAGCTGGAGGGCAGAAGGAGAATGACCACCAACCCAGAACCAGGCCAGGAGGCCTGGGTAGGTTTCACCAGACACTTCCCCCTAACTCCTTCCTCATCCCAGAGGAGCTGAGGGACCACCAAGGATCAGGAGACCCAGGTTCTCAATAACTTTGTGACTCTGAGTAAGGGATTGGATGGCTCCAGGCCAGGGTTTCATATGGATTATAACCACCTCTGTGCCTGCCCCCTACTCTGAAGAGTAAGAAAGGCAGGGTCCATACAAGATTTTATACATGGACTTAACCTCAGAGTCAGTCTCCTCGTCAGTAGAACATAAATGCCACCCCCCTCAGGTGGTAATGATTAACTAAGGAAATGTAGGTAGAGCAATTGGCACAGCAAATGATAGCCACCATCACTGTTGCAGAAAGTGGCAGCTGGGTAAAATCAAGCACCTGTTCCTGCCGGCTGTCTGGATCCACGGAGAAGTACCCAAGACGCTCAAACTGGAACTTGTCAAAGGGTTGTGCCAGAGCCACAGAACGATCCACTAACGCTGCCTCCACCACTTGTAGTGATGCCTGTAGGCAGGGAACTTAGGCAACCATCCAGCCAGGGAAGCCTACCACCCTTACCCCAAACTCCATGAACCTACCGGGTTCAGATCACTTAAGAATCCACCAGGTACCTCAACAGGATCTTCAGGGTTCTTGTGCTGGAATCTGCAGCCAGAATGAGGGTCAGACCCCCCGGATGGGTAGCCACAGAGGCAATGCCCATCTTATACCTTCCTCACCCCAGCTCTATTCACTCACAGTCGCTCATAGAGGCGAATTTCGCATGTCAGAGGCTGTGACACCCAGTGAATAAAGGCCTTGGGCTTCTCTCCAGCGTCTGCTCGTCTACAGGTCACCTCCAGACTCTTTACACAGCCACTGGGGCCCTGGAAGTAGAGGGAAGGGGTCAGCAATCAAACCTGGGAACCACTACCAGGACCACAGGCTACATGCAAATCTTGGCCCCAGCAGGCACTACAGCAGGAAGGCTGCAGCTGGCTCTCACCTTGACAACATGCTGCAGCTCAATGACGTAGCCTGTATGCCTCAGGCCCACAGGCTGGCCCCAAGCCAGGCGCTTAAAGCCTGACTCTGGCTCCTAGACGTAGGAAATGAGGTAGATACAAGAGGTTGCAAGGGTCAAACAAGTATGAAAAGCTTCTTCCCCAATTCCATGTCTGGCAGGGGTTGGTTCATCTAAAGCAGGAAGTAGATGGACTGACAGAGGAAATGAGATCAAAGGATCCCAGGACCAGACTCAACAGCAAACAAGACCCTGCACCCCCCATTTACCTCCTTGAAGTCAGTCCTCTCAATGAAGACAATAGGTGCAAAGGGAACCTGATGGAAGCCCTTGGTCTCATCAGCTGGGAAGTTTGGCACCTGGATGTCTAAGGACTGTAGCAGGAGACACATATCTATGTCATACCAGGCACTAGGATGCCCATGCCCAGGCAGACACCCCCCCCCCCAACCCCACACACATTGAGGCAGGCCCACCTTAGCAGCAGGAAAGTTGGTGATGATGACCTGTAGTGACTCCAGCACAGCCATGGCCCGTGGGGCTGTGTCATTTAGTACATCACGTACACAGGCTTCTAGAAGATGTGGCTCCATTGTGGTCTGTGCCACTGTCACTCCCACCTGGCAGGAAAGTTCAACATCAGTCATAGCCATAACCACAATCTGCTGTACTCAGCCACTATCTGCCCACCTAACCCACTGGGCTATACCCGAGCACAGAAGTTATTGATGGCCTCAGGGGGGAAGCCCCTCCGTCGCAGGGCTGTGAGTGTAAAGAGCCGTGGGTCGTCCCAGTCACTGTGGATGAGAAGGTACTGAAAAGGCGTTTGGCAGCACGTTACTAGTACCACTAACCTGTGACAAGCCAAACAGCCACACCTACCGCACAGCACCAGCTGCCACAAGCTGGAGGATCTTCCTCTTAGAGACAACAGCATAGTGCAGGTTGAGGCGGCCATATTCCCACTGCACAGGGCAATAGACATCCAGCGCATTGCACAGCCAGAAGTAGGAAGAGCGTCTAGGGTGGGAGAGTAGGGTTAGGGCTGGCCAACTCTGGGACCAGGGAGAGACCACAGGAAGGGGCTGTTAGAATTCCACTGATCCTACTACCCTGTGGGCCCAGCCCCCTCACCGAGCCTGGAATTCCTTGGTGCAGAGTGAGTGGGTGATGTGCTCGATGGAGTCACAGAGGCAGTGTGTGTAGTCGTAGGTGGGGTAAATGCACCTGCAAAGCATAAGCAGGGGTCTTACCATTCAGCAACACTCTGCCCAACCCCATGGCCCACTGCCCTGCTCTACAGCACTACTACCCCACTCCATGCCCACACTCACCAGCTGTCTCCAGTACGGTGGTGTGGTGTATACTTGACTCGATAGGCCACAGGATCCATCTTGCCATCCTCCATCACCAGCTTCATCCGAAGCGTGGCCTCGCCCTCTGAAAATTTGCCCTTGCGCATTGCCTGGGGGGAGCAAGGGCTCAGGTTGCCTCTAAGCACATGGGCACCTCATCCTCACCATCTTGGCCCACCCAAAACCAGCTACTCCTACAGAACCCCACCTCAAAGAGCAGCAACGACTCCTCCATGGGACGGTCCCTCCAGGGTGAGGGCAGAGTGTTGTGGCCTTTAAGCTCCTCTCCTCGCTGGTGGCATACATAAGCCTGACCCCTATGAAGGAGAAGGATGAATGACCAGCATAGCTATGACCTGATCAGCCTGCTTGGTTCTACATCATGGCCCTGGCTTTACCTGCGGATGAGCTCCACAGCCCACGCATACAGCTGGTCAAAATAGTCAGAGGCATATGTCACCTTGTAAGGTGTGTAACCTGGGGCAGAATTAGACAGTATGAGCAGCCAGCCAGCAACACCCAATGGCAGGCCATGGCCTAAGGAGAAACCCACTGACTACCAGACCTGCCCAGGCCTTGCCCAGTCCATACCCAGCCAGGTCACCATGTCATAGATGGAAGTGAAGAACTTTGCTTCCTCCTTCTCAGGGTTGGTGTCATCAAAACGCAGAAAACAGATACCACTGTTAGCCTAGGAAAGTTGCAACTTCTGTGAGCTCTCACATCATCCACCAGCCCCACAGTCAAGCTCATCAAACTAGGACATTCTCAGAGCTCTCCCATGTCAGAATTAAAAATGCCTTAAGAGCTTCTCTCATCTTCCTGTATCTAAATGCCCTAGATAAGGCATCTCTTACACCAACCTGAGACTGACAGCAATAGCCTCTTCCTAAACTGAGGGGCTGCCCTGACAATTCCCCCAAATATGGACTCACTGACTCATCTTATAGTTTTTTCCCAATAAGCCCAATGGATTCCTAGGTATCTGTCACATGTGGTTCCTTTCTGTAGCCTCTGCCCACCTGGGTGCATTACTGGAAGCAGAAGGCAAGGCAGTGACACCTTTCTGGTATCCCTTCATGGGAACAACAAATGATCATCTTGCTTGTCAAATCACTAAATGCAATCTCACCTTGGCATAGCCAAAGTTGAAATTGATGGCTTTGGCATGTCCAATGTGCAGGATTCCATTGGGTTCTGGTGGGAACCGGGTACGAACCTGAGATAAGGGGGATGGGAGCAGAGGAATGAGGTCACAGTTCAGACTACCCTAAAACAGATGCCCACCATCAGGGAGGCCATGGTGATAGGTGAGACAGGGCAGCCTGGGGGCAGCCCAGGGACTCAGGCAGGTGTTTGATGGCACTAGCTCGCCTCGCCATATTCCCCCACACCTGCCCTCCAGTGATCTCCATGTGCTGCTTCAGTAGATCCATAGTGTGTGGAGTGGTCACATAGCCTGGGGTCTTATAGTTCTCACCTGCCAGGACCAGAATAAGCCTAAGGATTGGGCCCCTGGGGCCCAGCAACAGGAGTTGCTACCACAATCCAGCCCTCCCCAGGGTTTCGACATTCCCACTCACCAGGCTTGTGGAACTTAAGGGCCTCTCCCCGGAGCTGCTCCATCAGAGACAGTGTCTGGCCAGCAGCCACACCTATGGGGGGCAGGTGGAAATCAACAAACACTTGTCCTCTGTTATCATACCATAGCTCTGTTATAGTTACCATATCCAGCTCAGGGTTGTACCTATCACTACTACCCATATCCTACAACCAGAACAGAACTGAGCAGGCCCCTCTTCCTCTAATTCCAGAGATAAAAGATATAGAGCCAGACATCTGAGGTCACTTGGACCAGTCTCTGGGGAAAGAGAACAAAGGAAACACCAGGAATCCCAGTCTTCAAGCAGAAGGCAGGGTGTTGAGTAAGGCAAGGACTCAAGGAGCCTGGGTTGTAAGGACCATTCAGGGGAAATGCCTGGAAGTCAGGGAGCTGAATGCTGTGACAGGAGCCTCAAGCCTCTCACCATTCTCCATCACATCTTTTGCTGTCCTCCTGTCTGTTTCTTGTAGCCGAGCCTTTGCCACCTGAGAAAAGCCCAGACACTGCATTAGAAGTCCTCCTGGGTAGGGTCTTGAAAGCACTGAAGTCAGATACTCCATTCCCCAGCCTGAAGTCTCACCTACCCCACTTCACCCTAAGGGACCCAGGGCCATGCCCAGTCTCACCTTGGGCTTCTTCTCCAGATCAGACTCCGTCTTGGGACCCAGAAGGTGGAGGACCTGAGCAGACACCAGAGTCAGGCAGGGACAGGAGTGTCTTCTTTCAAGAAGCCCATGACTGACTCTACCCACCCATCGAAGGGCTTCCTGGCCTGTCTACCAGCACTGCCTGGAAGAACCTACCTAGCCCATTCCATCTCTTCTCATGTGCTTCTGCCTCAAATGCTCTCTCCCTCCTGAAGGTCCATACTGAGCCCAGGTAACAAGGGCTGTCATATACAGAGAGTAACTATGGGCCCAGCATCAAAGCGAGCATTCTATCTCAGCCATCACTCTCTGTGATTCCATGCCAGTATCCTGAAATGAAGGCCACATCACCCCTATTTATGGGATAAGGAAACAGGTTCACAGTAAAGTGACTCACCTCAAATTAGGTACAGCCCAGAGGCTCAAGTCTTTCACTATCCAGTCAAGAGCTGCTTCTGCCAGATAGGGCTCTACTATCCACCACCAGAAAAGGGGTCTCCTCCCCCTTTTATCCCTCAGTGGATTCCTGGCCCTGTCCATGCCAGGGTCTTTAACAGCTTCAACTCAGGAAAGCACACCCACCTGCATGTCCACTTCGTGCTTGATCATTTTGCCATCTGCCCACTTGAGCACAGCCCGAGCCTCTCCTAGAAGCATGGGCACAGGGAGCTGAAGAAAGGCAAAAGAGGGCACTCCCCACCCTGCTTCCCAAGGAAGGGTCCTGGCTGACCACAGGAACCAGAGCCTGGGCCCAGCCAGACCACTTTTTTTTGAGAGTCTTGCCCTGTTGCCCCAGCTAGAATGCAGTTGTGTCATTGTAGCTCACTACAACCTTAAACTCCTTAGCTCAAGGGATCTTCCCATCTCAGCCTCCCAGAGTGCTAGGATTACAGGCGTGAGCCACCCCTCCTGGCCCAGCCAGACCACTTTTAAGGTGCTCCTGCTCCTTCCCCCACCTTCCTCTCACTCATGCCCAGAAGCAAAATATAGAACCAAAGAGAACATAGCCCTTGCCCCAGGCCCTGCTCACCCATCAGCAACCCCATGTTGAAATGGTAACGCTCCACCAAGAGCTGGGGCCGGTGCCTATTTATGGTGGCCTCCACCTGCAGAAAGCCAAACCGTGTGGTTCAAGAAAGCTCTCTTCAGAGATGTTGACACTCTCACTTTGGGTCTTCATGGGTATAGAAACTGAGCCATTCCTTTCCATAGCCGGGACTGGGGAGGCACATAATGCCCAGGGAAAGACTCACAGCCTCTTCAATCTGTTCTGGGGTCACCATGACACCCACACCACATTCCTGCTCAAAGTCCACAGTGTTGATGGGATCCAGGGGGTGACTCCGCACATATTCGAGAGCAGCTGATAAAGAAGAGCCAATGAGTTTGTGGCATCTCAGCTCCAAGAGGTGGATAGACAGAACCCTAATCCCATGAAATTTCAAGTGCAGTTTGGCCTCCTGAAAGGTTAAGCCCTGCCACCACCCTAGAGAAGCTTTGAGGCCACAAGGAAGAAGCATGTGTTCTGAGAATGGCTCTCCCTTAGACCCTGAGAGTTCCTGTCAGTCCCACCACAGGCCACCTGCTTCGCACCTCAGTGCCCGTGCAGAACTAGATGTCTAGAAAGAAACAGAGGACTTGGCAAAAAGGGTAGATAGGGGTCTTGGCTGAAGGGAGGGATTGGAGGTGGAACTGGCAGGACAGACAGACAGGGGGTCTCACCACTTAGCTGGGAATCAGTGTGGATCTTCTTACTGGCTATGTAGCTCACAAGGAAAGAGAGACGCCGGGTATCCCTAAGTCGGGAGGCCAAGCCATATAGCAGAGTCCCGGTAGCCTTATCGATGGTGGAGCCCAGAGTCTGCTGCGCCTGGGATCAGAGATGCCAGGAGAAAAGCCCCAGGCCCAGTGAGGGAGGCAAGAGCAGGACAAGCGGGATATGTTAAGAAAAGGACCCGACCGCGCGGCGTCGCGGAACAGTCGGCAGCCCAGGCTAGGGCCAGAAGGGTTCGCACCTGGGTTGCCGCCTCGCGCAACTGAGCGCTCAGAGCCGTGTTCTTGAGCGTCTCGCGGGCCTTGTGCTCACTCAGGCCGAGGCCGGTGAAGAGCGTCAGGGAGTCCGGAGTCGCCATCGCAGGAACGCCGGAAACCAAAAGAAACTTTGGGTCTAACCGCACGTCTGCATTTGCCCAGTGACCAATAGGAGAGCGAAGCTTCCGGAGAGATCCAATGGTGTCCTTCTTTGGTACGGAGGGGGCGGGGCTTTCCAGGGTCGTTGACGCCATTTAAGGGACAGAGAGCAAATGCGCAGGCCTTTCAAGGCGGTTGACTTCCGTCTCAGACTTCCGTCTCACTGGTTCTTCCACTGGAAGGGGTGGGGAGGACAGTGGGGCTTTAGAAGAGTTTAGCCACGGCATTAGAGAGAAGGTCTTGAGCACCGAGGCAGAAATACTGGACATGGACTTTTGCTCTTTGACTTTTCTCCTTCAGCCCTGAGAACTCCATCTCAATATAGAAACTATTTTTAGGACGCAAATATGAGTCCCTGTCGCATTTCTGAGGCCAGAGCTTTGTAGTTGTGAAAACAGTTGAGCAAAATGAAGCCCGGAAATCCCTGGGCCAGAGTCCATGGCTGAGAATATGAAGAATGGCCGGTAGAGGGTCCCCGTAAATCTGGCACTTTTCAGGTATCTACTCAGGACACATCAGGCCAGGAGAGGGAGGGACAAGGGTTTGGGCCAAGAGGAACCTCATAGAAGTTCTGTAAAGATTTGGTTTAAAATCTGGTGCCAGGCTGGGCACGGTGGCTCACGCCTGTAATCATAGCACTCCGGGAGACCTAGGCCGGCGAATTGTTTGAGGTCAGGAGTTTGAGACCAGTCTGAGCAAGAGCGAGGACCCCCCCCCCCCCCCCCCCCCCCCCCCCCCCNGGCCCCCCCCCCCCCCCCGTCTCTACTAAAAATAGAAATAAATTAGCCAAACAACTAAAAATAGAAAAAATTAGCTGGGCGTGTTGGCGCATGCCTGTAGTTCCAGCTACCCAGGAGGCTGAGGCAGGAGGATTGCTTGAGCCCAGGAGTTTGAGGTTGCTGTGAGCTAAGCTGATGCCAGGGCACTCTAGCCTAGGCAAGAGAGTGAGATTCTGTCTCAAAAAAAAAAAAAAAATTTCGTGCCATACTTAGTCCCTTGCCAAAGCATGCAAATGCCATGAAAAACCACAAGCAAGACCTTGACATCCCTCTGCAGGACTTTGAGAAGATTTTTTATTGAGGTTGGGACAGAAGAGATGAAAATCTTCACGATAATGGATATTGTGCTTGGGGATCTCCCCACAGTCTCACTGGATGTCCAGGACCTGCTGGCTAAAACAGAACATACAGACTGTGTTCTTTGTGTGTTACAGGATGTAGGGGAACCAGCTATTGATAGTGGGATGGTGGAAATCCCCAAATTTGGGATTGGAGTTCAGGCTCTTGGAAACCTTGGTGTGTGGCTCATACTTGAGGACCTTCAAAACTGGGCAAGATCCTGATTAATCTGTATCCATGTCCTGTGATCTTCATGCCCACATCCTACTCATGACCAAGCTCCAGGTCTGGGTCCCACATGATGACCACATGCCAGATTCTGCCCAGGGCCACATGCATCGGTATCCTGGTCCAATCCTTTGCTTCCTACCTCTGGGGCCCCTCTGGGGCTTCCTACCTCTTCATGGCCCCTTGGCCCCAGCCTGATGCCCAGCCCTGGAGTGCACTGTACCAGGAAGGCCAGGTGCAGGAAATGACCAGGGGTGCAGCATAGTGGTGCCATAGACAGGCACCAAGAAGCAGAACCACAGCCACACCAGCCCTGTGGCCAAGTCTGCAGCTGTAAGTGCCCAGCCCACCAAAAAGGTACCCATGATAAGCAGAGCCCTGCAGGGGTACTGCCACTGCAAGTATTTCCTCAGTATCTAATGGCCACCAAAGGATTCATTGCAGCAGCAGCACCATCATCACCAAGTCCTGCAGGTCTGGTTATGGCCCTCTCAATGGGATCAAGGCCTGCACTCCCTTCCCTGGTCCATGGCATCCTGTGGACCCTATGGCTCCATGTCATAGGATGAAACAGTTGTCCCACCACTGCTACAAGAATGCCACAAGTGGTAGTGCCAGGTACCAGTGGATATCCAGCCAGTCCTCTGGAGCCCTATGACTTGCACAGAGGAGACGTAAAATTGTATAAGCCCAGTCTGGGGATTAGCCTCCTGCACGTACCCTTGGCACTGCTTCCAGGAAAGTCAAGAGAAATATGACCAAGCAGAAAAGCCAGGCAGCACCCAGCTGCAGAATGGGGAGAGGTAGGGTCTTGCAGCCAAGCCCATAAAGAGGCCCTTGTGGCACAAGCTGAGAGCATAGAGATAATAGAGAACTCAGTGCTGGTGACCACAGCAACATCATGCAGATACCACAGAAGGGTACAGTGTGGTGGGCTCAGCAGCAGTAAGGCTGCAGTCAGATACGGACAAAGGGCTGCGTGTGGTGGCTCACACCTATAATCCCAACACTTGGGGAGGCCAAGGTGGGAGGATCATTTGAGGTCAAGAGTTCAAGACCAGCCTGGGCAACATAGCGAGATCCTATCTACAAAAAATAAAAAAAAATTTATTTTTTATAGGTGGTACATACACCTATGGTCCTACTCAGGAGGCTGAGGTGGGAAGATCACCTGAGTCCAGGAGTTTGAGGCTGCTGTGAGCTATGATAGCACCACTGTACTTCAGCCAGCTAAGACCCTACCTCTAAAAAAAAAAAAAAAAAAAAAAAAAATGGATAGAGCTCCTTGATCAGTGCATTTAGCACATGCCAATGCTGACCAGCCTCCCATGTACTTGGGGTTGCAAAGTAAAGGCCCAGCACAACTGTTTGCAGCCCATGCCTAACAGGACCTCCAGCACTATCAGAGCTGTCACCACCAGCACACAGCTCAGCAATTCCACCATTTCTGCAGGGTCCTACAACCAGCTCTTCAGACCCTTCTCCACAGCCAGGAGGCCCACCAGAAAAAGCCAACATTGGTCATGGGGCTAGCTTTCTCTAGGAGCTCACTACCTCCAACTCAGGCTGAGGACTACTAGAAAGGCCTGAATGCTGAGCATCATGAGACTGGCCCCATGGGCTTGGGGACAGAGATGGACTACAGGGCTGCCAGGACCCTGCCTACCTCTTCCTTTCTGAATCCCTCTCTGGCTTCTTTAAACACTTGCCTCAGGAGTACCTTTGATCCCCACCTCCCTCCAGCTAGAGATGCCCACCCTCCCCCAAGCAACTGGAGAGAGTAAGGGGCAACATTATCCACAAACGGAGGCAAGGCTTCTCACAAGATTTGCCCTTGCTATATGTGTGTACAAGGTTGCAGAAGTTCTGAAGCTGGGACAGGCCTGCAGACCCACTGTGGGGGAATAGCATAGGGCAGTTGCCAGGAACCAAGGTCTCAGGGACTCTTGTTTTGGAGACAGAGTCTCATTCTGTTGCCCAGGCTAGAGTGCTGTGGCGTCAGCCTAGTTCACAGCAACCTCAAACTCCTGGGCTCAAGCAATCCTTCTGCCTCAGCCTCCCGAGTAGCTGGGACTAGGCCACCATGCCCATCTAATTTTTTCTATATATTTTTAGTTGTCCAGCTAATTTCTACTTTTTTTAGTAGACTCCGGGTCTCGCTCTTTGCTCAGGCTGGTCTCAAACTCCTGAGCTCAAACAATCTGCCCGCCTCGGTCTCCCAGAGTGCTAGGATTACAGGCTTGAACCACCACACCTGGCCTCTCAGGGGCTCTTAAAGGAAGAAATTGTAATTCTAGCACTCTGGGAGGCCGAGACGGGCAGATTGCTCGAGGTCAGGAGTTCGAAACCAGCCTGAGCAAGAGTGCGACCCCATCTCTACTATAAATAGAAAGAAATTAATTGGCTAACTAATATATATATAGAAAAAATTAGCCGGGCATGGTGGCGCATGCCTGTAGTCCCAGCTACTCGGGAGGCTGAGGCAGGAGGATTGCTTGAGCCCAGGAGATTGAGGTTGCTGTGAGCTAGGCTGACGCCATGGCACTCACTCTAGCCTGGGCAACAAAGAGAGACTCTGTCTCAAAAAAAAAAAAAAAAAAAAAAAAAGAAAGAAACTGGCAGGTCCCAACACATTCCCTCCAGTAGGAAATCATGCAAGATTAGCTCTGGTCCTCTCTGCCTGTCCTCTTCAGAGCAGGATCTTCCCCACAGCTTCCACAGCAGTTTTCCTCCTGCTCTGTTCTCCCCTGAGGAATGAATATGGCGTTCAAACTACAGCAAATAAAAACCTGAGAACAGGAGAGGAGGAGAAAGATCCCCCTAGTACCTCCTCTGTCCCATACTAAGTCCTCCCTGCCTGCTGCCTGGCTGTCAGCTCGAGGCTGCTCCAGTGCCTGCACTTTTTACCCCATGCTGTCAGCTCTAGCACCTCATGGTGTACTGAGATCTTGACAATGTCAACGACAGCTGCCTCTCTGTGGGACCCAGAATCAGTGGGGTCAAAGAGCAGCAGGGGGGCTCCTGAGAGCTGCTGGCATTGGGGGCTTCATGACCCACAGGACATGGGCAGAGACCCCAACATCTACCCTCAGAGCATTTCAGTGTCTCTCACACACACGTGCCAAATGATGGGGAGGGAGGGGAGTTGGCTCCAGCATGTGGTAGATCACAGTCACTAAGTCTACTTATTTATTTTTAAAATATATTTAAACATCAGCAATCACTTCCAAAATGCAAAAAAAAAAAAAAAAAATTACAATTTTTAGAATAAAATTATAACCTTTATATGCGGGTCAGAAAGAATTGAAGGTACAACTGGGAATCAAATCACGCAGCACTGGAGGCGGCTGAAGAAGCCAAGGTCCACTGGTCAAGGGGCCAAGCTGATAAGAGGTCCCAACCTGTGAGGTCCCCACCCCCAAATCATACCCCCCAGCTTCCCATTGACAGAACCAGTGTCCTCTGGGTTAGAGAAGGAGAAGCAGCAAAGAGCTGGCCCTTTGTGAGGGATCCCCCAAACCCAGTCCCCCCATCAGCCAGGGACCTGCTAATCGACCTCCTCCATGTTGCTGTAGGTGGGGGCTGGGCGATCCACAGGGGGGGCGAAGCGTTCAGGGGCTGTCCGCGTGGGGGCCACCTCGGGGGCCTGGCCAGGGCCTAGTCCCTGCAACAGAATATGAGGACAGGGGTTGGGGGCTGCCCAGCATGCTGCCTGGCATCCCGCGGGTGCTGGCTTGGAGCCCCGGCACCCAAGGGAGGGCCCCAAGGCAGGCGCAGACAGCAGCGGCATTGAGACAGAGAGACGAGATCGGGCCTGAATAGTCTCGCTTTATTAACGTTTTAAATACAGGAAATACCTTGGGCAGGGCCAAGCCCCAGGCCAAGGATCAAAGCAGCAAGAGGAATGGACAGACAGCTGGATGGATACCCACCCTAGGATGCTCTGCCCCCACAGGGGCCATAGTCCCCACCCTCTCCCACCAGCTACACATACTTCGGACCAAAGCCCAGAGGTGTTCCCCAAGACAAAGGCAGGTATTGCCTGGCAGGCAGGCAGGTAGGCCAGCTCACAGCAGCTGCCTGCAGGCGAGCTCATCTCCAGCGAGTCTGGGATACCAGAGGATAGAACACGTTGAGCACGAGGGCCACCAAAGCTGCCACGGTGCCCAGGACAAAGTACCGGAGGCAGCCCTCATCTGGTGTGGTAGGGCCACGTGGTGGGGGGCCCACCCAGTCTTGGGGCCCCCAGGGACCCAGGGGCTCAGGCCCCTCAGGCACCGGTTCCTCCTCAGCCTCCAGCTCCTGCCAAATCCGGGAAGCCTACGGCATGTGGAAACGGCCATCAGCACCCAGGGTGGGGTGGGGTGGGGTGGGGAGGACCCAGTGTCCCTGAGACCCTTGGCCAGGACAGTCGTACTTGGGGTGACTGAGGCTAACCCCCTGCATTCCAGATCAAGCAGCAGGGAGGCAGGCAAATAGCCAATCTCAGGGTTGTTTAGACTGAGAGCTACAGGGTAGGAGAATCTTGACAGCAATTGGGCCTCCTCAAGACAGCTTCCCAATCCACACGCAGTTCCAAGGGAGTTGGTTTGAGTTATCTGGCCAATTTTTAGTCCTGGCCTTCCACAGAGGGGACTGGCTCATGGACAATAGGGCTGGCAATCCCAGGGCAATCTCCTTGTTCCCTCCCACCCATGTCCAGATTCTGACCAGTCTTCTGCAGGGATTTATCTAAGGCTGACAGAGAGGGTTCAAGGGAAGAGAGGGTACAGAAAGGAGGCAGCCAGTTCAGAAAAGAGATGTGACTATGACCCCCCAACTGGACCTGTGTCACACCATGTTGGTAAAAGAGACAAAGACCCTGAAAGCTCAGTAGGACAGATGATCACCTCATAGAGTATGACAGCCACCAGAGGATGTGGCCAGCCCAGATAGGCCTTGTCCTGAGTGTGCACCAGAACACAGTGATGGTCACAAGTGAGGGTCTGTGGGCTGGCATGTGGGGAATGTGCAGAGGAAATCTGGGAGTGTCAGGTATAGTCTGGTCACAGCATAGTGCCCAGGGAGGATCAGAGTAGTTGTCTGACCTGTGTCATGTGGGTGCCTATGTGAACGCCAATGGCAGCATGTTGATGTACATGCACCCTTCTGAGTGTCCCTAGGGCATGAGGATGCCTCTGGATAAAGCTTTGATGTAAGGAAATCCTATCTGCAACTCTAACGAATCCCAAGGGTTGGGAGGCCTGTGGCTGAAGGATAGGAAGCTGTATCCCCCAAGCCTATTCCCAATCTGTGATTTATCCCCCACTAGCCTATAAAGCCTCCCCGATGCCTCACCTGGCTGACAACAGCCTCGGCTGCAGGGCCTAGGTCTGGGTGGTGCTCAGAGTGACCTGCCCTGGGGGGCCTCTCCACAGGAGAGTTCCGCCGGCGATAGAAGAGTACATAGGCATAACGCGTCACGACCTGGCTCTCGTCTACCGTTGTCACCGTGCTGTCATCAAACAAGCGCCAGCCTATAGTAGGGTGGGAAGAGTGTGAACATAGCCTATACCACCACCCCTACTACCTATCTTGCTAGCTGTGTGTGCCCTCACCCACGTCACTGCGCTGACTGCTTCGATCATTGGGCAGGCGTGCACAAGCAGTGTAGTGGCCACCAATCATGCCTCCATAGTGGTTGATGACAGCATACAGATCATAGCTGGGCAGCTGCTCCTCTTTCTGACCAATGCAGAACTTGCTCAGGTCCAGGTTCCTGCAGTCACAGTCAGGGATAGGGGTGAGAGTCAGCAGATGCTCAGGATGCCCAACCTAGTCCCAACACCTGCCCATAGTCACCATGGATCCATCACTCACCGAACAGGGAATTCCACCAAGTCGTTGATCTTGTCCCGCCAGATGAAACTACGAAAGGAGAAGCGCTTGAGCTGCACAATGAGCACGTTTGGCAGGCGCCACAGCAACAGCTGCTTAGAGGCCTCACGGTGCTGTTTGCACTGTGGGCAGTACCTGGTAGGGGACAGAGGTGGGGTCAGGACCAGCAAGTCTCTCTTCCACCCTGCCTCATTACCTGTCTGCTGCCCTGTTCTCACCAGGCCTCCTCTGGTGCCAGCACCTCAGGCCGTGTGAAGAGGTTGAGGCATTGGTCCAGGGTGAAGTGGCCAGCACGAGCAGCTTCACCAGCAGAACCTGGATCCTCAGCACATTCCAGCTCCTTGGAGGCTACCAACACAAACTCCTGTAGGCGCTCATTGTTCCGCCAGACCAAAGCAAGGCTACAGTCATCACCCAGCTCCAGTGGGGTCTCTCCTGGAGATTGGAGGGAGATAGGTCATGCAGCTGTGGAGAATAGCCAGCTCAACCTACCCCCTCAATCCTACCCATGGCCTCAGACACCTTTGTCCTCTAGCCGCTGCTCTCGGTTGGATGCATCAATTTTATAGATGAAAAACTGGGGTGTATGAGCATTCATGGCTTCACTTGGATGTTGGTACCCGGGCACAGCAGCTGTGAGAGAACATGATAATCAAAGCTTCCCTGCCCACTAGGGCCTAAACAAGCTTTCTCCAGACTCCCGTACCTTCCACCCCAGCTCTCAGAGCCTTTTATTAGATCTTACCTTCAGGCCGGGACACTCTCTCACAAGCAGGCAAGGAGCCAACCTCAATGGGCCCACTGGCCACCATTTCCGAAGAAATTCCACTGGTGCTGGGCACAGGACCCCGATCAGGGGCTCCCCATACCCGAGGACCTGTGTCCCCCTCAGCCACAGGGATTACCAACTGGAGCTCAGGTGGCTGAATGGAGTCTCTCTCACTGTCCCCAGCCTCCAGGGAATTAGTGGAGAGCAGCGTGGTACAGCCAGGGCCCTGGGACTCCAAAGCCATGCGGCCAGGCTGGAAGGGTGGTTGGAATACACTCACAGAGTACCTGGCAACAGATAGCAAAGCAAGTAAGAATCCTGACCAGCCCATCTGGCACCTCTGCTCCCACCCCCACCCCACCCTAGTCCAAACACTGGGCCCTTACCTGGCATAGCCCTCTAGCAGCTGAGCAAGACGGGCATAAGTGAGGCGTGAGGCAGGTACACTGACCAGGAAGGGGTAGCCGATGTTCTCAGGGCGGCAGAGGCCCTTGTGGTCAGGCCAGTGGGTTTTCTGGCAGAGCCTGGAAGGAAGGTGAAGATAAGGATAGAGACTTAGCCTCACCTCCTATGACTACATAACAGGGGCTAGTCTCAGGCCCTGGAAACTAAGTATGCCAGCCCTGCCCCCGCCCCAGGGCATGGTAAAGTAGAGGGTGGCAGGTGGAGGGCTTAAAACATATGTGCCTTTGTCTCGAGGGGAGAGGCAAGGTGGCAAGTAGATGGTGGACAGGAAAGATCGGGGGAAACTATGGGGTTCCTCACTGGTTGCAGTAGCCCACACGGTAGCACCGGGTACAGCGCTTCAGTTTTTCATCCTCCGACTGTTGCTTCCGCTGGCAGGCTGCACACTTGGAGATGGGGATGCTGGGAACCTGGGGACGCTAGGGTGGGTTGTGTGGCTCAGCAAGGTTAGGAAGGATCATACTCTCCCACCAGAGCCCTCTGCCATCTGGTTGGTCCCCACTCACCTGCTGCACCTCTAGCACCACTACTCGCTCCTTAGCCAGCTCAGGGGACAGCAGCTCAAAGCAGAGGAGCATATCTGATGAGGACACAGTGTCCAGAGAGTGAGAGGGCAAGAACACACGGTGGAAGCGATTCTTAATTACCTGGGGACAGAGAACACACAGATCCCATATAAGGGTAAGCCCTTTTCCTAGTCCTGTCCCAGGATGTAAGGAGAAGGCCTGGCTCTGCCTTGCATCTATGTGGACAAGGGTGGGCTTTGTAGGCCAAAAGAGGTATATGCCTCTGCTAACACCAGTCTCAGTGCCCAAGGCCATAAGGAGCCCGTTGCATCAGAGAGCCTGAAAGACCAGGCCTGGAGCAGGTATCAACCACACAGCTCTCCACACTGAGGGCCTCTACCCTGCTCTAACTAGCAGGGCCCTGCTAAGATTGCAATATATTATTATGAACAGTTCACACTGGAGGAGCCTCCTCCCTACTCTTAGCCCCTAAGAAAAACAGCACTGTTAAAATAAAGGCTGTAATTTTTGGGGAGAGCCTCCACACAGATCTGGGAAAAAAGAAAAGCAGCAGGATGGAGAACCATAGCAAATGAAGGGATAGTCCTGCAGTTCAAACTCCTTGTCTAAAGAGGAAAAAGCAGTTGAAGTCCACAAACAAAAAGGGGTGTAAACCCTGATGATGGCTAGAATTGAACTCTGTTGCAGTTTATTTATTTATTTTTTTTGAGACAGGGTCTCACTTTGTTGCCCAGGCTAGAGTAAGTACCGTGGCGTCAGCCTAGCTCACAGCAACCTCAATCTCCTGGGCTCAAGCAATCCTCCTGCCTCAGCCTCCCAAGTAGCTGGGACTACAGGCATGTACCACCATACCCGGCTAATTTTTTCTATATATATTAGTTAGCCAATTAATTTCTATTTATAGTAGAGAGGGGGTCTCACTCTTACTCAGGTTGGTTTTGAACTCCTGACCTTGAGCAATCCGCCCGCCTCGGCCTCCCAGAGTGCTAGGATTACAGGTGTGAGCCACCACGCCCAGCCTGTTGCACAGTTTAAATACCTCGTTTCAACCACACCTCAAGTAACAGCATACCACCTATTTCTGTGCAGTAACATACACATTCACATGTATGTGTGTAGATGCCAATGACTGTGATTGTACACGTGTCTGTGCTGTGAGTATACACACGTCCGCATATATAAGGGCCCAGGGAAGAACAGGCATACCTCAGCCAGACGCAGGTTCTCAGGCTTCACATGGACACTCTGAGAAAGGGAGTCCAATACTTCACTAGCGCTGGAGTTCTCCTTGCTGACACTCACCAGGAACTATAGCAAAAAGGGCAGAGTCAGTGAGGGAAGTGGGCCAGGTTCTCTGGGACAGCCCAGAGGGGTAGGGGCTTACTCCTCACCTTGATGGGCTTGCTGTGGGGCTCTCGGGCAAAATAAAAGATGGGAAGAACCTTTTGCTTTTGTGGCAAGGGCACCGGCAGATAAAGAAATGGGTCAAAAGTGATGGAGACCTGTGGATGCATAGGTGGCACTGGGTGGCCGCACAAAGAGGAGGAGACAGAATGCTTGTTCCCAAAGAGCTCATTCAAGACCCTCTGATGACTCTCAGGGCCCTCATAGCCAACCAGCAAACTCTCAGGCTTGAGAACGCTAGATGGAGCAGGAGGGCCCTCAGGAAGAGAACAATCCCTCTTTCTGGCACTTGAGGGTCTGCTCAGCTTAGCCACCAATTTGTCCCTCACTTGCACCCCACATGCCTTTCCAATCTTACCGATAACCATGTCACACCTTCCTTTGCCACACATCTCTGAGCCCAAACGTCACTTTTACCTTAGTCAGGAACCCTACCCTAAGGCCTACCTGCCTGCTTCCTTGCCCAAACCTTGCCCCGCAGCACCTGAAGATGCACATGCCTCTGAACTAATCTGACCAGGCTATCTAAGCCAAAGTAGGGAATCCATCATACCTTGGCACACACAGGGCACACCAGCTTCGACTTGTACTGGCCCTGAAACAGGTCCACGATGAAAGAGTCATTCCTCATCTTGTGCCGCTGCCATGCTTCTTCAGCTACCACCTGAGAAGCAGAGTGATGAGAACCAAGAAGACCTGGGGGCTGGGATGCACATGAGACATGCCCATCCTCTACCTCTGACCCTGACCTCATCAGGTCGCCCATCTGAGTCCACGGTCTCTGTGTAGGGCTTGTTCTGGATGCGATTCAGGTCCTCGTGCAGCCCATCCAGCAGGAAAGCCATGAATTCCTGGGCATCGTGCTGAGCATAGCCTGTGAACTGGCTGGCCTTGCTTGCTACAATGGCCTGGATGCAGAAGCCAAGGTGTGAGCATGAAGCCCTACCGCACACTGCACACCCAGCTAGCTGGCCCTCCCTACCCTCTCCAGCCAAGGGTGATAGTGGCCACAGATCACCTTCAACTTGGAAGGTTGGAAGGCATGGTGGGTGCCCTTCCATAGTGCCCGAAGCAGTACAGCAAAGCCGATAGCCAGACGCCCGCCAGTCCCCAGCGGGTTGTTGTAGTTGATCTCAGCCTCAAAGGAGCGATCTAGGAAAAGCAGCCAAGCAGAAGTATGAGGAATGAAGACACCACCTCTGCCCATACCCCACCCAGGCTTCAGGCCCTGCCCTCACCATGGAAGAAGTCCCGGAGTTCCCGAGTGTTGGACAGAGACTGAATGACGCTGTTCATGAAGCAGGTGTTGCCTAAATTGACAAGGCCAGTGAAGCCTGGCAGACACACCTTCTTCTCTTCCTCTTCCTCTTCCTCCACACTATCTCCACTCACTGGGCTGTGTGGCATGGGTGGTACCATACATGTAGGCTTGGGCTGTGGAAACAAAGGGAACATGAGAAAACAGCCTCAAGGCTCTCAAGCTTCCATTCTTGGCCCTTCCCACCCCAAAATTCTCACCGAAGCCAGGTGTGGCTCTGGCTTTGGGGCTACATGTTCCATGGGGGTGCGAGCTGCCACACTGTCTAGCCCAGTGTCCTCAGATCGAGCCTTGGGTTTGTCCTTCTCCACAGCCCGGGCTTCCTCCTGGCCTGTCAGGGCGTGGGGAGCACCTCCTGGTGGGGTTGGATCCAGAGGGGTTGGACCTGTCGGCACGGCAACCTTTGCACCACCCACTGCACCTTAAAAAGGGGGAATGAGAGGGCTGGTGGTTAGCAGCATGTGGCAGGGGATAGGGTCCTGTTGATGTAGGGCTGGGGAATGAAAGGAGCTCGTGTGCAGACCTCGTGCAGCTGGAGCCTCCAGGCCCCCCCAGCGCTGACTTTGCCGCTTACGGAGGCAGATGTCGATTCGAGAGGCCGTGAAACAGAAGGTGCACTGCTCTGGCTCAATCAGGTTCCTGTGGGAAAAGGCTGAACTCAGGGACTCAGGTGCAGTGGGCATCAAGCTAGATGGGCCAGGGAGATGGAGCCCAGGGTGGGACAGGTAAAGTGGTGGAGCCGGGCACCACCCACCTGAGCTTCACCTGCCAACGGAAGATGGTGTGGGGCCCACAGCCCGGGTGTAGCCTCAGGAAGTTTCCATCCCTGCAGAGGCAGAGCAGGGCATGAGAAAGGACAAGAGAAAGAGTATGAGACATGCTATCCCACCAGAGGCACACTGTCTGCCCCATCACTTCCTGCCCACTCACTCACCTGGTCTGGAAGATGAGCGTAAAGTCCTGCTCACGGAAAAGTACTCGAGAGGTGTCCCTGCAGATCTCCTTCACATACACGTGCACCACCACAGAGTCTGGCCCCTTCTCATACGAGTCATTCTTGACAAATGCCAGGTTCACCATAGACTCAGGCTCTATATTGAGACCATGGCTCAGCACCACCCAGGACAGGTTCCAGTCTGTAGCTATTCTACTCCCTACCTGCCCACCAAACTTGCAACCCAACCTAGGGCTCTGCCCGCCCACCCCCAACCCCACCTTTACCATCCACCAGGGTTACAGCATCTGCTGCCACTGCCATCTCCTCCTTGCCACGATCATCTTTCCCAAGGTCTCTGCTCCGGGCCAAGACTGGAGAGACTGGGTCATTCCTGGGGGACACTGCCTTCTCTCCTGCCAAAAGGGCTAAATTCTCCTCTGAGCCCAGGAGGCAGGTTTGGGCATTCAGCGGTGGTACAAGAAGCTGTTCCTCAGCCTCAATCTGTTCATGGCAAGATTGTGGGCAGGATCAGTCCTGGGTCTGGCAGGTGGCCCCCACTCTAGTCCATACCCTTCCCATCTCCTACCTCCCAAACAGATACCTAGCTCTCACCTGGGTGGCCGGGTCATCCAGGAAGGGTGGAGCATCACCTTGGGGTCCAGGGCCATCCCTGGACCCTTCCCCCTCTGGCCTTCTGCAGAGATGCACAGCCCTCTTGGCGCTGGGCCCTGCCTGGGACCCGGGGCCAGCCCCTGAGCCTGCCTCACCACGGCCCTGGGCCCGCTTCTGGTTCCGGGCCTCTTGCTTAGCCCGGCGGGGCTCAGGGCTTGGCTCCAGGGCAATGTGAGACAACTCCTGCCCATTCTCCTGGCACCGCAGTCCTGGCACCAACTCCTGGGGCCCTAGAGGTTTTTTCTGTCAAAGATATAGCAGTCAGGCCCTGTTGACCATACTGGGTATCCCCACCCTACCCTGTACTGGAACTCACCAGGAGAGAGGGCCACGTGAGCAAAGGCACCTTCTTGGGCAGTGCCAGTTGCAGGAGGCCACCCTTGCGGGCCTGCACTTTGGTGCAAGAACTTTCTATCTCAGCATAGAACACACCACCCCACTGCCGACCACCTGGAGACAGAGTGGGGTCAGCAAGCTGGGGGGAAGCATTAGAGTATTCAAATATACTACTGTGGCCAGGGCCGATGGACGCACCTGGAAGCCGCACCACACAGTCTGTGTCTGTAAAAGCAGCATCCACCTCTTCCAGCCGCAGGGGACCTGCTCCCACACGAAGCTTAACAATCACCTCATCTGCACTCTGCCTCCAGTCGAGCAACAACTCTGTAGAGGAAGTGGCAAAGAAATCAAAAGCTCCTCATGGAGATAAGCAGGGGATAAGACACCCAGCTCTAATGGAACTACTCCAGATGGGAGCTAAATTCCCAGTACCCTTACCCTCCTCTAGCACCCAAAAGGCCCATTCATTACTCACCCTCTTTGGTCTGCTCCTCTCGAGGAGTAGACATTGACCCTGATGACAAAGGAAAGAATGGGGAGACAACAATGTGAGGCAACCTCCAGGACCCTACCACCCCACAAAGTGCCATCTTCTGGATCTCAGCCAAGTACCCAGACTTCAAAGCTGAGGCTCTCCCCAGCCTACCATGAGTCCTTCTCTCTGCATCAGACCAGAACAGAAGGAATAGCAAAAAAAGTCATCTTTCCAACCCCCAATCTGTATGCCCAGTGAGAGGGCAGGAAGAGAAGGCCATGAGCACTCTGGGAATGCTACTCCCACCTTTCCTAGGATCTCCATCCTTGCTCTCCTGGTTTGCTCGATCCTTCTGCTTCTTTTTACAAGTGGCCTCCTCCAGTCCTGGAGGCCCTCTCCTTGGACCTGTAGCACTGGCCCCACCAGACATCTTGAGCCGCTTGGTTGACAGCCAGAGTGCCCCAGGGTCGGCAACAGTGTCTGGGTCAGGGCTGCGGCGCTTTCTTCCTGGCCCAGCTATCTTGGCAACTCTTTGTGGCCAAATTCTCCAGCAAGGAACCGACAGCCTGACAAAAAAGAACCAGTGATCACTGCCAAGGCCCAACAACTTGCTCCTTGGCAACAGCCAGGGCTTGGGAACCCAGGACACTCCTAATGCTATAGAGCAAAATCTCCTCATCACCAGAAGTAGCCCTGGACACTGTCAGGTTATTCTGAAGAGGGAATAAATATTATAAGTAGCAGCAACCACTTCTGGCAAAACCTCCTAGACACCCACCAAACAGACCCACAAAGCTGGAAGCCTCACTAAGGAGGTATCAGGTCAAGGCAGTCATGGCCTGGGACCAGGCTCCTCCACTAATCTGGAGAAGAGCCATGGCTTCAGGCCACAAGGCTGGCACTCTAAGCAAGGTGCTCACTTTTCCTTCACTCTCACTGGCTGCTTAGTCACCATTAGAGAAGTAGGAGGTGGAGAAGGAAGGTAGGAAAGGAGGAGACAATTAAGCAGCAGGAGATACAGGCCCTCTGGCTGAAACAGGCCTAGCCCAGGTGCTGCCACTGCCCAGAAAAGGTCCCGGCAAAAGTGCCTCACCAGCCTCCTGCCAACTCCTACTCTCATCATGAACCTGCTCCTGTGTACTGCTTGGTCTTTCTTGATCCCAAGAGAGATTCCTCTCCCCAGCTGCTGTCCCAAGCAGAGAAGGGCTGCAAAGGGTATCTAGATGTCACACTACTTCTTCAGTAGCAACCTTGCTCCAGTGCTAAGACAGGATGGGCACCCAGTTTGAGACTGGAACAGACATCACAACCTTCCTTCCCAGGTTCCTTCAGTCAACAGCTCTGAGCCACTGGGACTTGCTACCCAGGTTCCCACGGACAGTTCCCCCGCCAGTAGATTCTGCGCCATTTGTCCATCCAAAGTGAAGTTCTCAAAACCAAATACTGCGACAAGGGTGGCGATGAACCATGGAACTAGGATCCCTGATAGCCTCAAGCCCAGCCAGAGCCAGTAAGTAGCGAGAATGACTAGTCTGTGTTCCGCTGACTGTATGGGGGAGGGGGCAGGAGTGGTAGGATACCCTTCTACAGGTCAGATGTGGTACTTGTGCGCTGGATCTTTAACGACGGCAGATCCAGAGATAAAGGGTGGACAACTAACTGCCACCGCCGCCTCCTCCTCGCACCCAGGCCCCAGCTTAAGGTCGCGCCCGTCCCCCATGCTCTGGGGACGTCGAGGCAAGAAAAGGGCTGTCTAGGAATCTGAGCCGGCCTGATATGACTGCGCGGGGTTAACTGACCACAGAACAGCACCCTGGCCGGGCTGCGACCCAGCTCCAGCCTCCGCACCCTGAGCCCGCCACCACCTTCTCCAGGAAGCCGCCTTTACTGCCTGCCAGTCCTCTCTCTGAGGCAGAAGGCCGGGCACAGGCAAAGCGTAACGGCCCCGCCGGCATCGGTGGGCCTGACACGCCACAAGACTCGAGGAGTCAGGGCTGGGACGGCCCGTGACCTTGAACAGGCCGCTTCGGGCCAGCGTCGCAGCTCCACCGCTCTGGCCAAAGCGGCGAGTTACGGCCCGCCCCACTCACCCAGCTAGACCGCCGCCGCCAGCCCTCTTCGGGCCCTGGCAACCCGTTCTCGGTTCCGGTTCCGGCGTCAGGTCGATTCCGGTTCCGGCGCGCCCCTCCCCCGTCCCGGCGCCGCCACCGCCACCGCCTTAGCCGCTTGTTTTGTTTCGACTTTTAGTTACAGCCGCGGGAGGCGGAGCGCCGAGCTGGTGACGCATTTCCGGCGGGAACGGGCTCACAGCTCCGGGCAGCTCCGGGGCGGGCCTAAGCGGAGGAAGGCGGGGCTCCGGTGCCTTGGCCTAGCATGGGCCCTGCTGGTAGCAGCCTGGATGTTTATACAGACACCCCGCCCGCCCAAATCAGAGTCCAGACAACATAGTGGGGGTTCACACTAGTTTATTAGGGGCCCTGCCAAGCCAAGAGCTCTTTAATGTATAGCAGACGCGTGTGGGGCCAGGCTGGGGACAGGATAGGCCATGGGCAGAGATTACTGGCAAGTATTGTAGATCTGGACCTGCAGGTTGATAGCTTGAAGCACACTGCGCATCCTGGCCTCCAGCCCGTCCAGCTGAGCTGCCTTGCCCTCCAGGGCCCGTTCATTCTCCTCATAGGTGCCCTCCAGTTCTAGAATGTGAAGGTCTCAGCTTAGGGGTCCCACTCGCACAGTCCCACATGTCTGGTGCCCACCTGCCCCACTCCTCACCCTGTAGCCGCTGCAGTTTGTCTTGGGCTGCCCGCAGCAGGTCCCGAGCCTCATCCCGCAGCTGCTCTGCCCTTGCCTGTGCAGCCAGCACACCCTGGGCCTTGCGCTCAGCCAGGGCCTTCACTGTCTGGTACTGGTCACCCAGTGGGCCCTGCAGCAGCTGCATGTATAGAAGGCAGGGTCGGCATGGTAGCACAGTGGAGGCCCAGCCTTCACCCCTACCTCCTCAACTGTCTGTGCCTCAGTCCACCTGCTCGGCCTCCCGGGCACGACCCTGGGCACTGCCTGCCGTTTCTTCAGCTGTAGAGGCTGCCAGGCTATTTCCCGCTCGTTTCAGTTTCAGAGCCTCCAGGAGAGCATCCAATTGCCGAGCCCGCTCACCTGCAGAACTCAGTGCCTGCTCTGCACCCGCCATCCTCTCCTGTACCTGCCATGGGTAGACGAGAGGTTAAACAGATCTACGGTGCATGCCTATACCCTTGCCCCATTGATATCCTAGGGAGACCACACCTGGTGCAGGGTCTGCTCTGTGTCCTGTGTGTCAGCCACTGCACCCCGGATGGCACCCTGGGCAGCACTCTGTGCCCGCTGTGCCTCCTCCAGTGCTGCCTGTACTGTCGCTGCCTTCTGTTTCTCACCCTCAGCCCGGTTCCTGGGGAAAATGGTGAATCAGGGCTTGCAGGTATCAGGACCAAGCATTAGGGTCAGGGGCCAGGGATGGGGTCAGACCGTGCCCGCTGTGCATCCTGCAGTAGCTGCTCAGCCCGACGCACATCTCCCACAGTACGAGCCAGGATCGTGTCCACATCCGCCAGGCTCCGAACTCGCTCTGCAATCGCACCTGCCAGGTGCTGGATCTGCTCCGGTGAGGCTGGGATGGAGAGCTCTAACACCCGTGTGGCTACCATCTCAATGCTATCAGGATCAGCTCCCTCCTCTATGGGGACAAAGGCAAGGGCTTAAGGACATAGATTCTTCAGCATAGGCATGGGGATACAATCTTGGGGTATGGACTCAGGGTCTGTACACGGGATAGAGGTTTGCTAATAGGCATATTGATGTAACCACAGGGACTACATAAATGGCCCAGACTCAGGGACATGGATCTGGGAACCACATATGGGCATGGACTCAGAGGCCAGACATGAGGTCATAAACACAGGTCCAGTGCAGGCCCTGAGGCTCAAATATGAACCTACAGAAACACAGACACGAGGGAAACAACCACATGGCCTGGCCATGTGGGAGGCTCACGGTTGAGGAAGTCCTTCACACTCTGGATAAGTTCTCGAAGTTCCTGGTTGGTCTGCTCCACCTGTCCCCTGGTAGCATTAGCGTTGTCCAGGGCTGCCTGGGCCCGCTGCTGTGCCTCTCCTGCCTGCCGACGAGTCTCAGCCACTCGGCTGAGGATGCCACCACCATCTGCCAGTGCCCGCTGCAGCTCTGCCTGTGTGTGCCGGGCCCGGCCCAGTGCTAGGTCTGCTGTGGCTGCTGCCCCATTGCAGCTGAGGCCCCCACAGCGAGGCTGCCCATCCTCATCTCGACAGCCGGCACCCCCACAAGGGCTTGTAGCACAGGGTGCATCCCCTGGGGCCCCACACACCTGCCAGGCACAGAACAAGTCAGGGCCCTATAGGAAGAACATACACACCCACCCATCCCACCCCACACTTGCACCTCACCAGTTCATTTATGCCTGTCAGGCTTAGGGTGTGGGTACGGGCAGAGAGCTCGCCCAGTGCCCGCTGGTTGGCCATGTGTTTGCTGTTGAAGTCCTCCCTCTGGGCATCCATCAGCACCTCTGTCTGATGCCGGATACCTGCTGAGTTGCTCACAGGGCTAGGCACTGCCAGGGCTGAGGTGTTGGCACGACGTTCTGCCTCTGCAGACTGGCTGTGAGCATGGCGGATGCTGTCATAGGCACCTAAGTTGGGCAGAGGCAGGCAGTCAGTTGAATATCGACCCTCGTCTACTTGCCTACTTGGCCAACAACTCACCCAGGAAGTTTGAATGTTTGAGCAGGTCAAGATGCTGGTCAAGCTGCCGCAGTGTGAGATTAAGTGCAAGCCCGTCTCGCTCCAGACCACTTAGTGCATGGTTGGCATTGAAGTTCTCATCCTGCACATCTGTGAGCTCTGCCTCCAGCTGAGTCAGGTGCTCAGTGGCCTCCCCAATTTCACGCCTGCGCTGATGGAGGAGGGGGGTGTTTAGAGAGGCTTCAGCCCTGGTCCATTGGGACTCTGCCCCATCCCACCATATAGTATCAGGCCCATCCGCACCGCAGCTCCTCTGTGGCCTTCACAAGTTGTGCGGTGGAGGCAGCTGAGGTGTTGTGGGCACCCACAATGCGCTGCACAGTGCCCAGTTTCTCCTGCACGTGCCGGAAGCTGCTCTCAAAGGCACCCAGCACACCCGTCTGCTGCAGCTCCTGCGCCCGCTGCTCTAGGCGCCGTGTACGGGCAGCCAAGTCCTGTACCACACGGTCCCAATCTCCGAAGCATGCATGGCAGGGGTGACAGGCAGGAAAGACTCCTGAGAAGCCACGGGCACACTGGTCACAGCGCACACCAGACACGCCTGGACGGCAGCTACAGTGACCTGTGGAGCGGTGACACTGAGGTGTGTCTATTCCACGAGGGTCACAATCACAGGCTGCAGGAAAGGGCAGACCACAGAGTTAGGGCTCCTGTGGGGCATCCTGGGAAGTCCTCCATCCACCCTGGGACCCCTGGCTCCCTCACCACGGCACTGCAAACCAGGGTCTCCCCAGTGGAGCTCTTGGCACTCAGAACAGGTCCGCCCACCAAAGCCGGCACGGCAATGGCACTGCCCTGTGAACTGGGGTAGGAACAGGGCATGAGTGAGAGCTTCTATCAAAGGCTGAGCCCTCAAGACAAGGCAGACATCTGGCCCCATCTACCCATGGATCTGCAGTTGGGTCCCATACCTCATTGCAGGTAGGGCCTCTGGCCCGGCTTAGGTGGCAGGCACAAGGCTGGCAACCATGGCCACTGGTGAGGTTCCAGAAGTTGGGGGCACAACGGTCACAGCTAGGGCCCTGGACATTGGGGAGGCATGGGCACTGCCCACTGCTTGGGTCACAGTGGCACCGGTCAGCAGATGGGCACTGCTGAGGATTTGTGCCCAGCAGGTTGCAGGTGCAGCCTGTGCCAGCCAAGATAAGCACAGTAGTCAAGGGGGGCCCGAGCAGCAGAGCCCCAACCCTAGCCATCCCTTCCCATACTCACGGTGACAGCTCTGTCGGGCAGCCTGCCCATGGAAGCCAGGCTTGCAGTGGGCACAGTGTGGCCCCTCTGTGTGGTGTAAACAGCGCAGGCATTGCCCCGTGTGGGGGTCACAGGCATCAGGGTCCGTAGGGTCAATGTTCCCACTGCACTCACACAGTTGGCACCGGCCACCTGGCCTTGATGGGTCTCCAAAATGCCCAGGGGCACAAGCTTCACACCGAAGCCCTGCCCACAGTCAAGGGGAAGCCATGAGCGCTCAGCCTAGGCACCTCACCCTGATCCCATGCCTGTCCCCTGTCCACTCACCTGTGTAGCCTGCCCGGCAGTGGCACACAATCAGCTGGGAGTACTCATCCCGGTGGCAAGAAGTAGCAAAGTGCCGTTGGCTCCCAGGACCTTCAGGGCAGGGGCAGGGCCGGCATTGGCCCCCATATGGCAGCCGTGGGTCCCCATGGAAGCCAGCAATACACCTGCAGGGAGGGGAAGGAAGAGATGTGTCATCCCTGGGCACCCTGCCCACCCACCAACCCACTCCTAGCTGCTCCAGGCTTACCTTTCACAGTGTTCACCCCCTGTGTGATCACGGCAGCCCAGGCAAGCGCCTGTGTGGGTATCACACTCATCTGCACGCCCATTGCAGGCACATGGCCGGCAGCTAGGAAATCCCCACTGGCCACGTTGGCAGCGGTCACAGCGAAGCCCAAAGGCACCAGTTCGGCAAGGACATTGTCCACTGGTCCCTTCACACAGGCCGCTGAGTGCCCCCTCAGGACTGCACTGGCAGGCTAGGGGTAGGGCAGAGGCTGAGCCAGGGGATTGGGGCTGAAGGGAGTCTGGGTGAGGTCGGAGTGGGATGGTCAGGGAATGGAAGAGAACTGCAAGGGCCATAGGGTTGAAGGCCAAGTTAGAGGAAAGAAGAAGCAGGGCCAGAGGGAGGAGGGAGAACAGTAGTGGAAAGGAGAGAAAATAGGAAGGAACAAGGAACAAGAAAGTACCTTGACAGCCTGTGGGGCCAAAGCTGTAGTAGCCAGGGGCACAGAGATCACAGCGGCGCCCAACCACTCCAGGTTTGCATAGGCACTGACCACCATGGGGGTTGCACTCGGAACTCAGTGAGCCTTGAGGGTTGCACTGACAGGCTGTGGGAGGGGAGTAGGGCCAAGTCAATCTGTGCCCCACCTCTGCCCCACCAACCCACATCACAGATACTCACGCAAGGCACCATTGTAGATCATGGTGGACAGGCTGATGAGGAGGGGAGCACAGGCCTCAGAGGGAGGGGTCTTTCTGGGCACTAGACCCTCCTCATGGCAGCGGTAGCGCTCAAAGGTGGCATGGCGCTCCAGGGCAGCAGCATCACCTCCACTAAACATCTCTAGCACCATGACACGGGGCACCAGCACTAGCTGAAGGGATGAGCAAAGAGGAGTGCAGTTCAGACCAGGATCACACTGGCACAGCCAGAGCACTTGCCGTAGCACTGCCACAGGCCTGCCCACCCCAGCACCACAATGGTCCTGCCTGCCTACCCACCAACACCCAAGCCCCACCCCACAGGCCCTGCCATCTTGGTTAGTGTGGGCAAGAGGGGATTGTTCACCGAGTCAATAAGCAGGCCAGGTCCTGAGTAGGGTGTCTCAGGCTGAGTACTTCCCCCTGTTCGTACTAGCTTCAGATGCAGCTTGTAGGAGATGCCAGGCTCAAGGCAGACAGGACTGGGAAACACCATGTACCTGGGGGGAAGTGAGGATAGGTATAGGGGGATTACCCAGGATCCCTGTACTCATCATCTGGGTCTCTCCTACCTCACTCACAGCATTGAGTGGCCAAACCATTGGCCAAAGCAGAGACTACAGCTGGGCTGGGCTGGGCTAGGCCAACGAACAGCTGGGAAACCCAACAGAGAATCTGTACAGAAGATTCCCATAAACGTGGCTTGCTGGAATCATAGAATTGTGCAGACCAATCTCATTGGAAACACTCATAAAGCCTGGTGACCCCACAGCATTTCCGTGGTACAAGAACTTGCCAATTTTTCCTCAACAACCACTTCACTCACACTTTAACCTACAACCTGCTCCTCTTCACTAAGACTTCATCACACCTCTCTCTCTCTCTTTCTCCCTCTCTATTTCCTAAGTCACTCCTATCATCCTATACTTGGGTATAACCCATACTCGGGTTCTTTCATCCCCTCCCCAAAATTGTTCTTTAATCCTTCAAGTCTTCCCCTAGCTGCTGCATCGTCTTTGCTTTCCTGCCTAACACATTTCTCAAAAGAGACCACTATAGTGAGCACCTCCACTCTCTAGCCTCCCACTCCAGTGAAACTTCTGCCCCATCCCGTGCCAAGGTCACCAGTGACCTCCATGCAGCTACACCCAGAAGCCACTTCTCTATTCTTATCAAGTGTTGAGCAGCATGTAATTAGAAACATATGCCTTCCTTCTGCAGATACTCTTTTCTCTTAGCTTCTGGGCCCCACAAATGCTCCTAGTTTTCCTCCAGCCCCCTAGTTCTTCCTTCTTCACTAGCCTCTAACACTAGAGCACCCCCAAACTTTATTCTGGTCCTCTTTCCTTTCTCTGGTCACTCTTAAGTAATGAGTCCCAAATTTGTATCTCCAATTGGCTCCTCCCAGTAACTTCAGACACAGAAATCCAAACACTCACTGGCCTTCTCCCCCATGTCTAAACATCCAAGAACTGTTCCTCCCTATGTCTCGTTCTTAGTAAAGAGCTCACCCTCATCCAGATGCCCAGGCCAAGAACTCTAGAGTCACTTTCCTATCTTCCCTCCTTTGCCTATATGTCTAAGCCAGCAGCTCTGTTGCTAGAGCCCTCTGGAACATGCTCTCTTCTCACCATCTCTACTACTATATTTCTGTCCAATCCACTATCACTCTGCCAACTCGGTAGCCTATAGTAAATCTCTCAGCTTCCATCTTGGCCCCTTTAAGTCTATTCTTCACTCAGCAACTAGAGGAATCTTTGGTAAATACAAGTCACAGTTGGTAAAATGTCTATAATGGATATAGCCAGTTTCGTTATGCTATTCTCTCTGCTTCTCTGTATGTTTGGATATTTTACATGACCAAAAATGAAAAAGAAGTGATATAAAAGATACATAAAATAAATATTACCCAAAATGTAATAAAACATTAATCAGAACAGTCATATCCCTGCTCAGAGTGCTCTGATGCCACCCCTACCCCCACCACCACGGGCCCTCCCTATAGTGACAATGGATGATTTTTCACTAATTCCTGCCTTGGCCTCAGGACCTTAGACCCCTGAGAGAGCAGGTCTTGGTCTGTCTACTTCCTTCCTGTGACCAGGGCCATGCCCAACAGGGTCTGGCAAACAGCACTCAGGAGGAGGCATTTGAAGGAAGAAACAGATGAGTGAGTTGTGGGGTCTTCCAGGTGCCCCACAGAGAGCTTACGACTGGCCCCACACCCCCTAACTGTTATGGGTTCTACCATCAGTGCCCTCACCTGGAATCTGGTCGCAGAGTCCCTTGGATGTGGTCATCCTTGGGCAGCACATGCCCACATGGGCTTTGGGCAGGCACAGGCCCTGGACGCTGCACAGTCAGTTCCATCTCTGCCCATTGCTCAGGGACCTGGGAAAATGGGATAATGGAAGAGATGCTCCCACATCCAAAGGTTCAGCTCCAGGTATGATGTCACAGGGTCTAACCTGGGGCTCTAAGCGCAGCAGCAGGTCATAGTCCATGGCCCTTGGCACAGAGGCCACCAGGAACTCCAGCACCTGACCTTCCTGCAGCCGCACAAAGCCTGAGCCAGTCCACGATGGAGTCTCCTGGGTGGTCACCAGGCGCTCCACCACATCAAGCACCTGGGAGGTAATGTAGCCAGGAATGGAGGCTCAGGTGAGGCACTGCCTCTTCTGCCACAGCCATCCCCAAACCCATTTCTCCTGCCAAGTCCTCACCCAAGGCTAGATATCCCCAGCCCCCACAGGTACTGCCCATAACCCCCATAACACCGACTCTGCAGCCATAGTCCACCCACTAAATGCCCTCTGCTGCTGTACCCCCCACCTGCCCTCGGGTGTCCTCAGCCTCCCAAATTAGGTGGTCCAGGAAGGGCCGGAAGTAACCAGGCTGGACCTGCTCACAGCGTCGCCCGACCATGTGCTGACGGCAGTGGCACTGACCTGTGGCCTCGTTGCACCTGGGGGGGACACTGTGGTTATTTTTATTATTTTTTTTTTTTTGATGCAGAGTCTCACTTTGTTGCCCAGGCTAGAGTGAGTGCCATTGCATCAGCCTAGCTCACAGCAACCTCAAACTCCTGGGCTCAAGCAATCCTGCTGTGTCAGCCTCCCAAGTAGCTGGGACTACAGGCATGTGCCACCGTGCCTGGCTAATTTTCTCGCTCTTGCTCAGGCTGGTTTCAAACTCCTGACTTTGAGCAATCCGCCCGCCTCGGCCTCCCAGAGTGCTAGGATTACAGGCATGAGCCACCGACACTGTGGTTATTCAAGAAGAATGCCCTTTTCTGCCCAGGATATTTCCCCACCCCTTTCCTGTCCCCCCCCTACAGCACTCACTGGGGATCCAAAGCACCACCCACATCGCAGTCACAGGGACGGCAGCCGTGCAAGTCGTGGCTCAGGCCCCAGTGGCCAGGCTGGAGGAAAAGAAAGAGTTTCTGGGGGCGAGAAGCAGATCGCCTTGCTAACCAGCAGAGAATCCAACCACAAATCTCACCCTCTACCATCCTTTGGTGAAAACATGGACCCCACACCCTTGGCCTCCCAGACCTGAGGCTTCTCTAAGCTCTCAGCACCCACCCAATGAGGCATGGACATCACCCCCCAGCCCTGTGCTATAAGGACAAGTCCTGACCCCAGAACCCCAGCCCCCTCTAGTCGCACCAGGCAGTGGTTGCAGTCGTGTCCAGTCACTAGACGTTTGCAGAAACAAGTTCCACTCTTGGGGTCACAAGGGGTACCCCCAGGCACCGTGCCTCGTGTATTACACTGACAACCTGCAGGGAAGGAGTCCATCAGCACTTTGGGGAGCTGTGGCAGCTGTGTGCTTAGGTTCAGCTGAGTCAGGAGTAAGAGGTCAAGGGTTAAAGGTCAACACAGGAGTTAGGGCAAGTGGCACATACGCTGGCAGCCTACAGGGTCACTGGCACTGAGCCCAAAGAAGCCATCACGGCACTGATGGCAGCGAGTGCCCACCACATGTTCTTTGCAGCGACACTGGCCCGAGACCAGCCCCAGTGCAGGGTCATCATGGGAATCACAGCGACCACCGTCTTGGGAGCCCATGGGGTCACAATCACAGGCTGAGGGCAAAAAGAGGTACAGGGTCACCCTGTCCCAACTAGCCCAGCACCAGTCCTCTCCTAAGCCCCACCCTGTATCCCTGGTCTGGCTCCAACCCAATCCCCTCATCCCAATTTCCTGCAATCCCCTCATCCCAATTTCCTGCAGTCTAGCTCCCAACTTCCTGCCCTAGGCCCAGCTTTCCCTCTCCCCTGCCCTATCTCAGCCTCACAGCGGCACACAGCTGGGTCCCGCAGGTCCTTGGTTGGGTCCCTGTAGAAGAAGGGCCGGCAAAGTTCACAGTGGCGCCCAGCTGTGTTGTGCTGACATCCATCACACACGCCTCCACTCACGTTACCAGAAGCCAGGTATATGGCCATGTCAAAGTGGCAGCTGTGGGTGTGCCCATGGCACTCACACTCTGTGGGGGAGGAAGGGCAGGGCAAAGACCACTTGAGAGACCAAGTCCTGAGGGTAAGGTGTATGGGGCCCCTCCCTAGTGATACCTTAGATCCCTGACACAGGCCAGAATTTGTGGGTGGGGGCTCAGGGACTTCAAGGCCTCAGCATTATCCTGGGCTCCTACCCAGAGAAGATTGTAGAGGAGGGCTGAGGGGGTACCCAGGGTCATCAAGGCCTGGAAACCCTTTGGACACACAGTCTGGGCTTGACCCCCAGCTGTAGGTTCTACACAGGACACAGCCAGGCTGCAGAGTTCTAGAGCTATGGGGGGGACAAGGTCTCACTCACTCCTACAGGCATGACTGTGGCCGTCCTCAGCTGGATGCCAGGGCAGGTCATGATAGAAATCCTGACACTGCTCACAGTTGAGGCCACGAGTGTTGTGTTTGCAGATGCAGGCCCCATGCACCTATGAAGGTGGGCAGGCAGGTTGTCAGCATTGCTCAGCCCTGCCTGCCACTACCCCTAGCCCTATCCCAGCCATCTGAAGCCCCTTACCATGCCCTCAGCATGGGCTGGTGCCCCCGGGGCAGGTGCACACTGTGAGGCATGTCCATAGCAGAAGCAGTTGCCACGTACAACCAGCTCATAGAGAGCATAATAGTACTTCTCTCGGATCTCCCGCCGTGGGTCGAGCAGGTTGTCCCCCAGCGTGTGTAGTCGAGTCAGGTTTACCCGTAGGTTGGTGATCTTCAACAGGTCTGAGTTGAGGGGAGGGTTGGAGCCAACTGGCCAGGCAAGCTCTTGTTACCCCATGCCTACCCAGGGGCTGCAGTGGCCAAGGTCACCTTTAAAGATCTCCTGTCTACTGCTATCCAAGCTAAACTGGGCTTGGCATCTGCCCTAGGATGCACCCAAAATAGTTACTGAGGCCCCAAATAGTCCCCAGCCGGACACTGAGACTGTGCCAAGCTCAAAGGGTGGAGCACTCACTCTGGATCCGAGAGCTGTAGGGATCTGGGATAGGGATGGCAGGATCCAGCACGCGATAGATGACCTGCAGGGGAAAGGAGGCCATAGAGACACTGGACCTTGCCTTAGGCCCATTATCCCCTCCTCTGGCCCCCAGCCCAGACCCCAACTCTCACCTCGCCTTCAGTGGATGGCTCGATCTCTGAGTAGCGAGACTCACATACTACATCATCCCAGTGTCGTGGGGGGGCTAGTGGGACTCCTGGAAAGTCAGCCCCACAGTCATAGGAGAAATATCGGTACACATGCCAGGTGTGGCCAAAGTCTGCCGAACGCTCCACCAGCATGGCAGCAGGACGAAATGTCTGGGTGGGGGACATGGCTGATCAGCAGACACCAGGCCTAGTTCAAGGCCATCAAAAGCTCGACCCGGGACTGCCCTCAAACAGCTCACAGACAAATGAGGGTGACTGGTAAAAGTCAGGCAATGACCAGCAAGGTCACTTCTAAGTCATTTCTAATGAAGAGACTTAGGGGTCATGGGGCCCAAGGAGACAGCACCTAACCCAGCCTGGGATTGGAGCAGCAGAAGAGCAGGTGTAAAGGCCTGGAATTGTAAGGCAACGAAAGGTTGGAGGGATGAAGGAGTCTCTCATGCAGCCAGAGCAGAACATATGAGCTCGGGGAGGCTGGATTAATGAACTGAGGCTCTGTCCAGAGCTAATAGGGAGCCAAGCAGGGTGATTTGGGTAGGCTGCCAGACATGCAGGCACCTTGAAGGTCATAATGAGATGCGTGAAATGGAACTCAGCCTCCAGGTCCAGCTGGATGGTGACCTCAGGGATACCTGTGACAGGAGTCAGAGGTCAAAGACTTAAGGCTACTGGTGGGCAGCCCTGCTCACTCCATGCCCCACTCATGGCCTCACCGTTCTCTGACTGCCACCAGGCTGCCCGGCGCTGTGGTGCAAAGCTGGTGACTACATTCTGGATGCGATGGCTGTGCGGGTTGTCTCGAGCAGAGAAGGGGCGCCGGGAGTCACACAGGAAACACTTCTTTTCGTCCTGGGTTGGGTGAGGATTAGAATCGGGGCCTTGGGTAGTGCCAGACCCACCCTCCTCAGCTTCCCACCCTCTCCCCAGCCACACCTGCAGGTGACTGACGATGCAGTAGGGCTGGGGGCTGTGCAGGCCACAGGTGGATGAGGCAGTCAGTCTGTCAGCACGGCCCACCAGCAAGTCGCCTGTGGCTGGGTAGCAGCTTCCCCTCGAACAGCCAGGCACATCCGGAGCCAGGGCCTGGGCCAGTGTGGTGGCCAGCACTGAGGACAGTGGGTCATTCCGTTTTGCTGAGCTCCCACCTGGTAGTCCCACCCCATGTGCCCCAGAGGCAGCTACGCAGGGCTCTACCAGCACATCCCTAACCCCAGCCCTCACCAGGCCCCCTCACCGCTCAGCAGTAGGCCCAGTCGAAGTTCCCAGAGCAAAGGCTGCCTCCTCCCTCGCTCCATCCTAAAGAGGAAGGGAACGGGGAAGAGGGAAAATGAAGGGTCTGGGGCCTGAGCCTTCCGCCCACTTTTGAAGTCCCGGGCTGGCCCTGCTGTGTGGGTCTTTGGCCAGTTTCCCTCCAGGCCCTCGGTCTGTTCCCAGGTCTGTCCAGCAGCCCTCCACCAGCTTAGAGTCTAGCGACTTAGAGCAAAGTTGGGAAGCACGGCAGGAAGGAAAGCACGGAGCAGAATCTGGACAGGAACGTGACACCAGGCAGAGAGATCCCACCCCACCCTACCCCTGCCCTCCAGAAATGGCCCTCACCCCAGGAACTGGCCACTGGCCACCTCACACACAAAGTGAGTGAGGTGCCCCCAAGTCCAGATCTATATGGGGGCCAGGGGAAGGTAGGGAGTTTGGTGCTTTAGATAGACCACCAAAGGAAGGGAGCCCACAAAGTTACAGGCATGGCAGGAACAAGTAAGAGGGATTTGTTCTTCAGGATATCCAATGCTGGGCCAAGGAGCCTATAGTCTTTTTACCCAGTGTCCTGGGCACCATAGAAATCACTGTCAACTGAACTATTTGACCTCAAGGCTCCAGCATCAGCAGGGAAGCAGAAGGGTGCAAAAGAGGCACCAAACTCTTCTATTCAGAGGTGTGGGGAGCTTTTAGACAGTCCTAGGGACAAGACAGGATGGGGTTGGGGAGATGGAGAAAGTCCTCTGAAGCCCGAGGCACAGCTCCAGGAGTCTCTGCCTGCTCTAGTCACTACAGCAAGTAGGCATGAGAAGTGTTGCCTCCGTTTCCCAGTACACAAACGGGCGCTGGGGGCGGACACTGGACCAGAGCAACATCCAGCAAATCCTGATCTTGTGGCTATTCATCCGCTCCGGACTTTCCGGTCTTCCAGGAGCGCCGGAGCCCGGGGTTGGAATGCGCGCGGCCGGCGGGTGCGCGCCCCACCCAGGCCCCTGGGACGAGGGAGTGGGGAGGGACCACGGAGTCCGCGGGTCTCCGTGACTGGGTCAAATTTGCCGCCACAGCTGTTCCGGCGGGGAGTGCCGGAGCTGCGGGCTCAGGGGAGAAAGCTGGGAGTTCCTCAGAGGAATCACCCCGCTTCACAAAGGATCGTGGGGGGCAAGAGCAATCAATGTGCTGGACTTTCAGCATCACTGGGAGTTATTTTAGTCATCTGGAGTAGAGGTCTCAGGGATACTAGCGATGACTCAGAATTTTAGATCACTCAGATAAAGGTTTATCAGGGTCAGGAACACTAGATGGCACATGACCTCTCTGCTTTCTAAGGGACAGAGGGCCACTGGGGGATATCATGGGGTCACATGGGTGTCACTCAGGGTCAGTGGCCACTTAGTAGGGTCTCTGGTCTCTCAAGGTCAGGAGATTCTTGGGTCACTCTGGGATCACTTTGAGTCACCCAGGTGGTCCCAGAGTCCTTCTTGCTGGCATCCATAGATGACTGTCAACAGGTGGCATACTTGTTGGTGCCCCACCTCATGTGCTCAAGTAGCTAGCTGTGCTGCCCACTGCTCCAGGGCCTACAGGGTGGCTGCCTTCTTGCCCAATGCCTGCTCATTCGTGCCAGGCAGTGCTTCAACCCTGGGGATCAGGTCATTTGAGCCAGGCTCTGATCCCTGGCCCTACCCTCTGACCCTGGCTTTAATCTCTGTCACTACCTTGACCTAGCCCTAACCTTAAATAAACCCTGATGCTAATCAACAGTTGACCCTCTGTTCTGAACTTTGACCCAGCCCTAATCTCTACATGAGTCCGGAACTGATCTGGACCCAGTCCTGACCCTTCCACAACATAGCTATTCTGATCCTAACTCCTCCTGGTGTTGCCCTACTTGGGCCCAGCCACACACCCTCCAGGCAGCTCCAGCTGCTCCGCATCTTCTTCAGGAGCTCCTGGGCCTCAGCTCATGGCTGCTGCATCCATTCTCCTGCATCCTGCACCATGGATACCAGGCAATATGTGCCCTCCTGTACCTCTGCCCCACCCAACTGGAGCACCTGCAACTCCTAGAGCAGGGCTGGACCTGAAACTCCACCCCACCTAGACCCTACTGCTCCAAATATATCACTGCCCTAGGTTCCTGGGGGCTGAGGGTTTTGGAACCAAGACCCTGCCTCAGCCCAGTGTAGCCAGCCCCAGTCCAAACCCCACTTCCCATAGTCCAAGAGGGGTCCCTGAGACCCTAACACCCACTGTTTCCCCATATCAACTTTCCCAGGCTTCCAGCCATGCCCTCAGCCATGCTGCCCATTTTTCTGCCTCCTGGGCCTACTGCTGACTCAGAGCAAAAGTGTTCTGAGGACCTCCACTGCACTGGACAGATGCCCCAGGACGACTGGGGCCACATCAGCTACCAGTGCCAACTGGGCTAGGTGCCTTGCCACCTAGGGCAAAGGTGGTGGGGGTCACAGAGAGGACACAGTAGAGTAGCAAGTATGGTGATTGTTCGCATGATCAGGATACTTGACAGCACTGTGGTATCATAGTGGCTCAAGGATCTTAGGGAAAATGGGAATCACAGCAGTCATTAAACAAGGGATGCAAGGGAGCTGAGGAGGACAAGTGGGGTATCACTTCTTGTACAGTGGCCTCCGAGCCTTCAAGTGCCAACTTCACTGCCCCCGGCCTTTGCTCTGCAGCCCCTGCATGAGTTTCCATCTTAGCCAGCACCCCCTGAACATCCAGTGCTTGTTCCTGGGCCCTGGCTGTACTCTCCCTAAAGGGCACAGATGTTCAGTTGGGTATCCCTTTGCTACCTACCCTCTGATCTCCACCTCCAGCCTCCTGGCCCTTTATCTGGTCTGCTATGCCTGATGGAAGACACCTTCAGCTTTAGGCAACTTCTGGCCCATGGTGTCTGGTGCAGGAAAGACACCTTGGGTCTGCCCCAGCAGGAGGGCAATGCCTGCTGTCCCACTTGGGGGAGGGGCACTACCAGCCCATGCCATGACACCAGCACTTGTGTCTGTGGGGAAGAGGGTAGGGATCTTGGACCTGAACCCTGTTTTTTTGTTTGTTTGTTTGTTTGAGACAGAGTCTCACTTTGTTGCTCAGGCTAGAGTGAGTGCTATGGCATCAGCCTAGCTCACAGCAACCTCAAACTCCTGGGCTCAGGCGATCCTCTTGCCTCAGCCTCCTGAGTAGCTGGAACTACAGGCATGCGCCACCATGTCCAGCTAATTTTTTCTATGTATATTAGTTAGCCAATTAATTTATTTCTATTTGTAGTAGAAACCAGGTCTTGCTCTTGCTCAGGCTGGTTTCGAACTCCTAAGCCTGGAGCAATCCTCCCACTTCAGCCTCCCAGAGTGCTAGGATTACAGGCTTGAGCCACCACCCCTGGCCTGTTTTTGTTTTTTTTTTTTTGAGACAGAGTGCCCTGGTGTCAGCCTAGCTCACAGCAACTGCAAATTCCTGGGCTCAAGAGATCCTCCTACCTCAGCCTCCTGAATAGCTGACACTACAGGCATTCACCACCACGTCCAGCTATTTTTTTTTTCTATTTTTAGTTGTCCAGCTAATTTTTTCTATTTTTAATAGAGACAGGGTCTTGCTCTTTCTCAGGCTAGTCTCAAACTCCTGAGCTCAAGTGATCCTCCTGCCTTGGCCTCCCAGAGTGCTAGGATTACAGGTGTGAGCCACCACGCTCGGCCTGGACCTGAACCCTGAACCCTGATCCAATGAACCCTGACCCTAACCTCTCACTGACCCTGCTTCTGATACAACTGTCCAGTGGTGTGCTGAAGGCTTACAAGACTCAATTGTTAAATTTTCAGGAATTTTACAAATAAATTATTAAATGATATGATAGACTGAAATCAATCATGGTAGAATTACTTATACCACAGAAATTGATAAATGCTACAAATCAGTTCCCCCTGACTTCCAGCCAGTTAAACATTTACCAGCACACTGGAGCTACAACCTGACCACTGGTCATCCCTTATGAATATTCCTCATTCCGGAGGGAATATCATGACAGTGTTGTCATGATACTCCTGCCCACCTGCCCCTGCCCACCTGCCACTGTCCTCAGCTGTGAACAGATATGCAACAAACAGATATGTACCCACATACCACGCCCATGAGGAAGCACTGGACGATCTGCATGGTTGCTTGTATATGGGCACGCCCCAGGGCGCCCTTGTATCATGCCATGTCTCCTGCGCATGGATTCCCATAGAGCTTACTGTGCCTGGATTTGCTGCAGCTGGTAAGGGTGGGTCAGAGGTGAAATGTGTCTCCTGCAACCCCGTGTCCAAGCCATGGTCTCCTGTGACTTCCCCTATGACTCCCACCCATAGCCCTCATGGCTCTGTACCTATTACTGATACTGCTTCAAGGCTGTGACTGCTGTGTCCTGCCGGGAGTTGGCCACCCTCCCAGCGCAAACAGGTCCCAAGGCAGGATCATTGCAAGGGATGTGGAAATAATAGGAAATAAAGAGATAATATATTATAGACAGAGAAATGACTGAGACAGAGACAAAGAGCAATTCAATAGATAGGGGAGTCAGAGGTTCTCAGCTTCCCACAGGCTGAGACCCCAAGTGAAGTCCTGCATCAGTATTTATTGGTACAGCAAATAGTTGTCTTTTGTTAGAGAATTACATATACAGTTCATTTTTTGAGGTTTCCAGGGGAACCTTACCTAATTCTGTCTACAAGAATAGACAGTTACACAATTTTTCTAAGATAAGCATGTTAAGCTCTAAGTTAGAAACAGATCTAGCTGAGCATACAAATTAAAGATAAAATGTATAAAATGAGAACACTGAGTCTGTGTACTACTCTAATCTACTTCTTCTAAACACAGAGACATGTAGTCAGGAGTGAAGCAGGAATAGCCTTGAAGTCTAGGATAGTTCTAGCTGCACGGTATCTGCTGGGCAGGCATTTTGATCACCTTCTCCGCCAAGGATCCAAACTGAGCTTCTGCCTTGCAAAAGAGCTCAAAGCAAGGACCAGCAGCAAGAGAAGAAATGTTGCTTTGCAAACATCCTCTGACAATGCCCCCCTTGTAGGAAGCAGCTTCTATTTTGTGAATTAACATGTCCACAGATTCCTTCAAGGCAAAGACCTGCAAGACCCCTGAAACTTCTCATGTCTCTTAGCCTATTTCCCAACAATGTCCAAGCTAAAGGAGGAGTTGTGGGAGACAACTAGAGCCCACTGAGCAGTGAGTACAGTCCCAGAGCAGGGGGAACCCTACAGGGCACAGGAACACAGGCCAGTCCAAGTCCTGAGGACCTCCACTGCACTGGACAGATGCCCCAGGACTGGGGTCACATCAGCTGCCAGTGCCATCTGGGCTAGGCGCCTTGCCACATAGGGCAAAGGTGCATTCCTGCAAACAATATGGAGGCTCTAGTGAGGAATACATGTCCCAGATCTATTGCCCTACACTCAGCCCACCCCAGGAAAAAGTCCTCATCTAGGCAAAGACCCCCACAGTGATCCATATCTCCACCCATCACTCTGACTCTTACTCTGAACCCTAGAAGCTGCAGGTGTAGCATCAGGAGCCTGTAGACCAATTCCTTCAGTTTTAGCCCACACATAGCTATCCCTGTGGGCTGGCCTGGCTCCCACAGCAGCTGTTCCATCCACCACTGGGTTTTGGGCCTGCCTCAGAATGCTCTCTGGTCTTCCATGTATGGCTATGGCCTGGACTCCAAGCATGATCTCTTGGGAAAGTAGGGCAGCTGAAGAGGCCTGGACTTCAGTATCTGCAGGGGATGGGACAGTTAAATAGATGAGTATCTCAGGGTTCCACTTCCTGGCACAGGACCAATCAGCCTCCTGGGTGTCTCAGATATACAAGGGCACATGGTTCCTTCCTCCTGCCAAAGCCTAGCCCCTGCTGTCACCTGTGGCCCACTCATCTCCTGGCCTCATCTTGGGCTCCTGAGGCCCTCTTGGGCCAGGCCAAGCCCTTGACACAGTCAAGCTCCTGGGATGATACTTCCAGGTGTTCATGCTGCCCCCTGACCCATGGTTCTCTTTCTGCTACAACCTGTTCTGTGGACTGCAGTGTCTAGGCCAATGAAGTCATTTCCATCCTGTGGGGAGATGTAGCATGGAGCATTAGCCTGGCCAGAGATGTACTCTGCTCCATGATTCCTCACTCAGGGAAACCTACCTGACTCCCAGACTCAGAACTCAACTCAGACAGGCCAACTTGTGACCCTTTGAATCCCTGACCCTGGGAAGCTGGCCAGAGACCCCCCTTCCCCCTGATCCCAGACCTCTTGCCTGTACTAGCTGTCCACTCTGTAAGTTGCTGCAGCATTTACACAGGGAGTGAGGGAGACTCCAAGGAGTGCCTGTGCCTGCTACAATACCCTCTCTAAGACCTGCAGTCATCCACCATAGCCCCCAACACACCAGCCAGGCATCTCCAGGTGTAGGGCAGCCACCTGTTGGGCCACAGCTTCCAGCTGCAGCCAGAAGGGAGCCAGGTGTCAGTCCCAGGAGATGCAGTAGGTGGGACAGGACATGCAGTGTAGGCTCTGGAACCATGAGCACATGACTGGCACCTCAGCCCTGAGATTCCCTCTCTGCAGAGGCAGGCACCCATGTGTGGGTCACACCTGGGTGAGATAGAGCCCTGTGGGTCTCACAAGCACAAGATGCAAGGAAGATATAGAGTCAGGGCAGAGAGCAGATGGCACTAACCCTAGCTTCACCTTTGAGAAGTCTAAAGGAAAGAATGGCCCTGTGTGAGTGTGAGGGTGCACACCAGCCCTCACCTAAGCCACTGCTCAAACCTGCCATGGGTATTGGCATCCACCCTGGCCAGAAAGGCCATACTGCACAGCAGCCTTTGGACAGGAAAACAACACAGGGCTCCAGAGGCCCTACAGCCCAGTTAGGGGTCAACAAGGATCAAGAGCTGGCAGGCAGGGTAAGGAAAGAGCCACCCGATGTGTCCTATCTGTGGGCACCCCCTGCCTGGCCTTGCTAATTGTTTCTCTTCAGTTGTTTTAATGAATATTTCTTTAAGTTTTGGGGGTAAACAGCAGTAAATATACTGTGCTCTCCCTCAGGAAGAACCCATCCACTCTCTTGCTACTCCACATCAAATGGCCCCTGGAGGACAGCCTCACCCCTAGTGGTGGACTATGCAAGTGCCCCTCTCACCTCTGCATTCTGCTCAAAGTCACCCAAATACACGTCCTGACAATGGGAGCATGTCCAGCCCCCAAACCCTGCCTGGCAGGCCTGAGGGAAGAAAGCATAAGCCAGTCAGCAGAGCCAAAGAGGGAAAGACTCATGTCCCTCTTCTCTTTCAGGGGAGGGAAAGGGACATGAGTGCTTGGAGGCAGCAAACTCACATTTGTGTCTTCTCTTTCCAGCCCTGCTCCTGCCCCAGGCAGCATCCACACTTGCATTTGGCTAAGGGCCTCTCTCTTGCTTTCTCTGGCCTGGCCCTCTTGGCCAATCCCCATCTTCCCACATTGCTAGACCTTACCTCCCACGGCCCCACTTGGTTCTCATCTCCTGACCTGTTGCCCTGTGCTCCTCCACGTCTTGAGCTGCACACTCACTGTCTCCATGCCCTCACCCCCATGCCTCCCTCATCCCCTGAGTCTGACTCCCACCCTCTCCTCACCCAGGATGTGAGAACACACTGCATGCTTTATCACTGACCACTCCCCTCCTAAAAATGCTTGTTTCCTGTAGCCATCCCTCTCTGCCTACACCAGATCTCAATCCTAACCCTCTGCCTGTGGCTTCTCAGCCTCCTTCCAGCCCTATCCCACATTCACCCCCACCACGCTCACTCTGCTTGACATGACATGATATGGACAGTCATGCCAGCCATAGGTCATACTCTGTTATAGATAGGCACACATTAGTTCACACCTGGCTACTACCACATGCTACGTGCAACATGGGCTCACTCACTGGGTGACACATTGGTTGCAAAGTGTATTGGGCATGGCAGCGTCAGGGCTCACAGCCCCAGGGCCCCCCCAGTTTCCAGAAAAAGGAGGCAGAGTGGTTGCAGTTCTGTCCCAGTGTGTGGGGTGGCATGGGCACCACCTGCTGACCTGGTTGCAGAAACAAGCTTCAGCCCCAGATGTGCACTGCATTGTAACAATGCCCTGAGGGTCACAGCTGCAGCCTGGGGACAGGAAAGACTTGGCAGGGTCTTCAAAGGGGTGGGGTCTTCAACGATCCCACTCAGACACCCTGGAATATTCCCAGCCACCGAACTCCACACATATACTGGCAACCCTCTGGGCGCAGGGCACTGCCAGGGCCATGGCTGTAGTGCAGATAGTGCTGACATTACCCACGGTAGGGATCACAGGTGGGTGGGATCATGGGAATCGATATTGTTGCATTGGCAGGGCCAGCACTGACTTCTTCTGGGGTCTCCTCCTGGCTAAGGGTGCCCAAATTAGCCAGAGGAGCAGAAGTCACAGCGGAGGCCTGGAGAGGATTGGGGTGTATGTAGGTTGTCTCAGGTGTCTTTCTGTACCGTTGGGGCCTAGGGGTCCCAGATACCCAGCTAGAAAGTCTGAGATCTGCCCAGGAGGGATGCAATAGTTACATTAGAGCCTACTTTCCTGGCTTACAAGGTCCATGCATATTATTCTCCTCATTTGGCTGTTCCTTCTCAGAACAGAAACTCCTTGAGAATAGGTGCCTAGCTCAGCATACAGGTGGCATTGAAAAAGATTTGTCATGTGGACTTGATGGGATTGTGAACAAATAACCAGAGCTGTGGCTTTGCCACTGCCAACCATGCCTCACCTGCATAGCCAGGTGCATAAAGGCACAGGACATGCCCACCCATGCTGTCCATATGGCAGGAACTCCCATGATGAAGGCCAGAGCCAGGGTTCCCAGAACAGAGGCAGGGCCAGCACTGCAGGCCTGAGTCCAGGGTTGGGTCTCCATAGTGGCCATCCAAGCACCTAGGGTCAGTAGCACATGAAATGGGGCCTGGCCCCCTCATAATTCCTGCCCAATTTATCCAATGACAGTAATTACCTCTCATAGTGCTGGCCTGTGATGGACCCATGGCAGGCCTGGCAGACACCTGTAAGTGGGTGGCAAGCTCAGCATGCCCATTGCAGGCACAGGGCTGGCATTGTGGGAAGCCCCACTAGAAAGGCAGCGGTTACAGCAGTGACCAGCATGTCCTGCCCAGCACATGCACTGCCCACTCACAGGGTTACAGATGGCACTAGTGACACCCTCAACATGGCAGCAGCACTCTGTGGAGAGACAGGGCGATCAAGCCATGCAGGCAAAGGAGATGGCTGTCCCCTGACCCCATGCCCACTGGCCCTAAAGGTTCAGAAGGTTCACTACTACAGCCAGTAGGCCTGAAACCATATATTCCAGGCACATAGTAGTCACAGGTATGACCAACAACATGGGGACAGCAGGGGCACTGCCCACCCAGCAGGGTACATTCAGTGCTCAGCGAAGCCTTTGGGTGGCACTCACATGCTTGTAGGAGGAAGAGCAAGGTTAGATAGACAAACTTCATGGTGCTCCTATAACCCTTACCCTACAGACCCCAAGCCCAGGGCACACACTCATAGAAGCCACCACTGTGGAGCAGGATTGAGGTGCTGCAGACCAAATGGGCACAAGCCTCAGGCATGGTGCTGGAGAGACCTTTCTTTGCTGCCTCCATGCAGCCTGCCTGGTGGAGCTTCTGTTAATGCCGTGTGGCCCTGGGGTCCACAGGACCTTAGCCCAGGCAACTCCTTCACCTGTGGCAGGAGCCACAACCTAGCAGGCGGGTGGAGGGCCACAGGCATGGGGCAATGAACCTCACTCACTAACACCTGCCACTCTTCCTTGCATCAGCCCTTACAGCACCCCCATCTGTTTCCTAATCTCTTTTGAATCTATTTCTCCTCCCTCTCCAATGGCCCATTTAGTCCAACAATGCCACCTCCCACTTGGAATCATTTCAGCAGCCTCCATTTGGGCCTCCCCCAAACAATTCATTCTCCCCACATCTCTTCCCTGATCAAATCTCTTCTATGGCTCTCCATTTCCTCTGAGATAACGGTCAAGCCCCTCTCCGGGCCCACAATGTCCTGTGAGGTCTGGCCCCTGCCTATTCTCACCGTCTACCCTTTGTATGTGCTCTTTCTCCTGCTGGACTCCCCTACCTACATTCTGTACCTATATAAGTCTTAATCCCCATCCCACCACATCAATCTTGTCCTGCTTTAATTTATGTCTCTGCCAGATTTGGGGTGGAGCCCCTAGGACCTCATCGAATCCAGAAGGACAAAGCTCCCCTGAGGCCTCCACATCCCTTTAGTCTGCCATAGCCTCAATATCATGGAGTAGTAGCGTGTTCCCAGTTCAAAGCAGAAAGGTCTAGATAAAACCGCAGCCCCATAGGAAATGTGGAGAGGGATAGAGGTGGGGTGAGAATGTCATGATCATGTGGTACCAGGGATACCCCATTTCTATTGTGCAGTTATTTGACCTAACACTTTATCATAAATGGAAAAAGACCAACTTCTTAAATCCTGCTCTATTTTTAAACTAAGTCCCTGTTTTGATTGTTCTATAACATAATGACATTCTATTTTGGGGATTTTCCACTTGGTTTGGGTGTTGCTTCAAATGTGTTGGTAGCATAATGAGATCTTGATATTGGGTGTCACAGGCTGCCTGTGAACAGCTGCTCTGAGGGCAGAAGATGGGCATAGCAGGTGCTGCTGGGCAGGGATTGGGCACAGACACTAATGCGTGCTAGACTTCAGGTTCCTGGGGTGAGGTGTCAGCAGTGACAGAGCTATCCCTGCCCACCACTATCACCACCCATCCATATCCACATTCCAGTCACCCATGCCACTGACCTAGATCTCATAGCACAGGACAATGTCAAACCCCAGGGCACAAGGCACCATGAGGACCAGCAGAGAGAGGCCAGCCCCACTGACCATACACGCAAAGTCCAAGCCAGTCCAAAGTGCAGGGCCAGACACCTGATGCAGGGCATGGGGCTCTTTTGGGGCCTGGATGTGAGACACAGACTCCAGATCCAGACTACTCCAGGACCTAGAACCCTCAGGACTTAGGTTCCCATTCCCCCCAAGAACCCAAGTATCTATATCCCCAGAGCCCCACCCCTTCCTAAGATCCTAGTGACCTGTGACCCATTTTATTCCTCAGACTCCTCACCTTGGGCAGCTAGTGGCTGTGATAGTCTCACCAGGCAGGGTAGAGGGCGCATTAAGGGTTGTGCTATCTCCAAATTCCGGGCAGGTGCAAGCCAGGGGCAGTCCCTGGGGTTTGTATACAGTGAAAAGGAGCAAGCCTGGGGGCTTCCTGGGAGGAAGTGTGTTGTCAGTGTCCTCCAACATTCTGGCCTAGTCCTCTCCCAAACTGTCCTGGGAATAATATGGCCTCTGTCCAAGACACCAAAACACTGACTATGCTGACACCCACACTTGGATTTCCTAATCTTTCCAGCCCTGCTCAGCCTCTTTCTCCAGATAGTTCTCTTTGGACACTCACTCCCTCCTCTGAGCCCGAACATCTAAGCTTTAATTTCTTCCTATCTCTGACCCTCCTGGATATTCACAGGCAGCTGGAAGTCAGCTGGCTGGAGACCCTGGCCAAGCTCAGCCTTAGCTGTGGCCTGGTCAAGGGCAGCCCAGAAATACCCAGATTGGAGCTCATGGCAGCCATGGCCACAGAGGTGGAGGTGGCATAGGCAGAGACTCTCCCCTGCAAAACACCTGAGGGAGCACAGAAGTGAGGAGGAGGCAGGGTGAACTCCTGATTCTTGCCACTTGACTCTGACTCCCAGGCCCTGCCCTGTACCTGTTGACGTAGACACCCCCAAAGTCACAGTCACAGAACTTACAGCCTGGGGGTGGGGGTCCCTGCTCAGACCCCAGCACTCAGGCTGCAGGAGAGAGTAGTTGGGTGGGGGAAGGGAGGAAGATCTAGACAGGGAGAAGAGGGTCAGGGGACCAGGAGGTCATATACTGGGACTGTCCGTACTAGGAGAGGGGGTGAGTGTAGGGCTTTAATGCTCTTCTGCCTACAGCGAGAGGGACGATACTCTAGTGCAGGGGTCCCCAACCTATGGTGAGTTGTATAACTATTTCATGACATATTACAATGTAATAATAATAGAAATGAAGTGCACAATATATGCAATGCCCTTGAATCATCTTGAAACCACCCCCTCCCCAGGTCTGTGGAAAAATTGTCTTCCATGAAAATAGTCCCTGGTGCCAAAAAAGTTGGGGACTGCTGCTTTAGTGCACTCCTGCATGGCTTCACAGAGGGAGGTAAGAGGGAGATGAGGACACAGCCAGGGTTAAATAAAAGTTAAACAAAGATTTTGTTAACATTCAAGGCAAGAAGGGAATGGAGTTATTCCTTGGACAGAGTCTTCCTCCATACATGTTTGCTGTGCAACATCTTTATATCCAGTGTATAATACTATTGTAACATGTTTAATCATTTTCCTTTCTTTTGTTCCTAAAGCTTCCATCTCAGGACATACGCAGGTTCATCTAGCCAAGGTGATGCTGACCCTGGTAACCAGGTCAGTGAGTGGCACCCACCATGAACAAGGTTCAGCATATAGTCATGAAAACTACAGCCTTACACTCATTAGCTCCAAGAAGCTCAGTGTCCAAGGTCATGATCAAATCAGAAGGTAGGTCAAGGCTTACCAGACAATGGCTACAATCCTGCCCAGAGACAACGCATTTGCAGTGACAGGTACCACTGGAGGTATCACAAGCATGAGTGTCAGGGACCCAACACCAGGGGGTTACACCTGCAGACTAAGGCATAAGGCTGTCAGATTGCTAATGGGACTACTGTGGGGTGGGTAGGTGTTACAAGGTAGTGATTGGGGGCAGAGCAAGGAAGATATGGCAGTGGGAGCCCACCCTGAGGATTACTGTCGCTGGTAGCCCTTAGGTTGGGTGGGGCTCAGGCCACAGTGACCAGGCTGGCAGGAGTCACAGTGCTGGCCCCAGATGTGGACTTGGCAGCAACAATGTCCAGAGAAGCAGCTATGTGTCTCATCTGTGTGAGTATCACACAAATCGCCTTCCAGGGCACCCATAGGGTAACAGTCACAGGCTGAATCAGAGGTCAGAGGTTAAGGATGGAATAAGATCAGAGGTTACCATGGAGCTGAAGGATCATGGTCAGAGTTGGGATTAGGGGTTGGAGGATCTAGGAATGGGGATGCTCCTGGGGGTCACGGTAGAAGAAGGACTTGCAATGCTCACATTGGAACCCAGCTGTATTGTGCTGACATGCCTCACACACACCTCCACTCACATTGCCAGATGACAGATACACAGCCATGTCAAAGTGGCAACTGTAGGCATGCCCATGGCACTCACATTCTGGGGCAGAACCAGAAAGGTAGATCTGGGGTGGGCTGACCCATGGCAGGTATGGTCAGGCAGAGTAGGGCATGGCATCCACCCCAGCAGGTGCCCAAGCTCTCCTTCATGCCATGGGCGGTCCTGATGCAGGTCCTGGCAGCACTCATTATGTGCTCTGGCTGTACGGTGGCAGCAGACACAGAGCCCACATACCTAGCAGGGAGGAGTAAGACAGGTCTTCCCCAGTGCCCCAGCTTGCCCACCCCACCAGCCACAGGATGTCTTCCCCATAGTCCTCACCATGCCTTCCACATTGGCTGGGGCCCCAGGTGGAGGCCTCTACTCAAGAGGCGTGGCCATGGCACAGGCAACTTCTGACCATGAGCTCATAGAGGGTATAGTAGCAGAAAGGGTGTTCCTTGAGGTCCCTCAGGAGACTGTCACGCAGTGTGTGCAGTTTGGAGAAGTACACACAGAGGTCAGTCATGTGCAAAAGCTTTGGAGACACAGATGGTCAGACCTCAGGTGCTTTGGTCCTCACTCCTCTATGGCTGGGGTGGAGGGGAAGGAATGGGGGGGAGTATTTCCTCCCTCTACATCCTTGCAGCTACCTTCTCCAGCACGCATGCTGTGGGATTCCCCCACCTCTGCTTCCCTGGGTGCACCACCTTAGAATGACCACAGTCCCCCAACATGGTGATAATTCTACCTCTCTGGTGAGGATCTCCTTTCTCCAGTGTTGATGTCACTCTTGAACTGAGATCTTCACATTTCACTACTCCCTGGACACTCCACCCTGGCATCAACAGGTATCTGACACCCAATTCTCCAATGCATAAAGGATTCTACTTCCCAGTCAATTGTCCAAACTAGAAATCTGCTTATCATCCAGCCAAACCACCTAAAGTATTATAGTCACCCACACATAAGATTATAATAGAGAGGAAAAATTCCTATCACCTAGTGATGTGGTAGCTGTCATCTTATGTGGTAGCCCCACATTGTAGGGCAACACATTATTTGTGTTTGTTGTGATGCTGTGTAAACCAACCTACTGTGCTGCCTGTCATATAAAATATAGCACATATAATTATATACAGTACATAATACTTGATGATAATAAGTGTTACTGGTTTATGTATTTACTATACTATACTCTTTTTTTTTTTTTTTTTTAAGACAGAGTCTCACTCTGTTGCCTGGGCTAGAGTATCATGTCATCAGCCTAGCTCACAGCAACCTCAAACTCCTGGGCTCAAGCAATCTTCCTGCCTCAGCCTCCCAAGTAGCTGGGACTACAGGCATGCGCCACCATGCTCGGCTAATTTTTTCTATATGTTTTTTTTTTTTTTTTTTTTTTTGAGACAGAGTCTCACTTTGTTGCCCAGGCTAGAGTGAGTGCCATGGCATCAGGCTAGCTCACAGCAACCTCAAACCCCTGGGCTCAAGCGATCTTCTTGCCTCAGCCTCCCGAGTGGCTGGGACTACAGGCATGCACCACCATGCCCGGCTAATTTTTTTTCTATATGTATTAGTTGGCCAATTAATTTCTTTCTATTTATAGTAGAGACAGGGTCTTGCTCAGGCTGGTTTCGAACTTCTGACCTCGAGCAATCCACCCGCCTCGGCCTCCCAGATTGCTAGGATTACAGGCGTGAGCCACCGTGCCCGGCTCTATATGTTTTTAGTTGGCCAATTAACTTCTTTCTATTTATAGTAGAGACGGGGTCTCGCTCTTGCTCAGGCTGGTTTCAAACTAGTGACCTTGAGTGATCTGCCCACCTCAGCCTCCCAGAGTGCTAGGATTACAGGCGTGAGCCACCGCACCCAGCCTATACTATACTTTTTATTGTTAGAGTGTACTCCTGTTCTTCTTCTACTTATTTTTTCTAATTTTATTTTAGGATTTTTAGAGACAGGGTCTTGCTCTGTTGCCCAAGAGGGAGTGCAGTGGTATGATCCTACCTAACTGCAGCCTGGAATTCCTGGGCTTAACTCCTGGGCTCAAGAGATCCTCCTGCCTCAGCCTCCCCAGTAGTTGAGACTACAGGTGCTCACCGCCACACCTGGCTAATTTTTCTATTTTTAGTAGAGATGGAGGGTCTCACTCTTGTTCCGGTTGGCCTTGAACTCCTGACTTCAAGCAATCCTCCTGCCTCAGCCTCCCAGAGTGCTAGGATTACAGATGTGAGCCACGACACCTAACCTAAAAAAAATTTTTGTAGAGATGGGAGTCTCCTTATGTTGCTTCACCTGGTCTTGAACTTTTGGCCTCAAGCAATCCTCCCACCTCAGCCTCCTTAGTAGCTGGGACTACAAGTGAGAATCACCATGCCCATCTTTCTACTTATTAAAAAAAAAAAGTTAACTGTGAAACAGCCTCAGATACCTCTGTCAGGAGGTATTCCAGACAGCTCCATGCACATTATTGCCTCTGAAGACCTTCCAGTGGGACAAGATGTGGAGGTGGAAGACAGTGATATTGATAATCCTGACCCTGTGTAGGCCTAGGCTAATGTGTGTTTGTGTTTTCATTTTTAACAAAATAGTTCAAAAGGTAAAAAAAAATTAATATAAAAAATCTTATAGAATAAGGATATAAGGAAAATATTTTTGTATAGTTGTACAATATGCTTATGTTTTAAACCATGTTGTTACAAGAGTCAAAGTTTAAAAAGTTTTTAAGGTAAAAAAGTTTCAGTAAGCTAAGGTTATTATTGAAGAAAAAATTTCAAAATAAATTTAGTGTAGCCTAAGTGTACAGTGTTTATAAAGTCTACAGTAATGTATAGTAATGTCCTAGGCCTACACATTCACTCACCACTCACTCACTGACTTACCCAGAGCAACTTCCAGTCCTGCAAGCTCCGTTCATGGTAAATGCTCTATACAGGTCTATCAATTTTTATCTTTTATACCTTACTTTTGTTGTATTTTTTCTGTGTTTAGATATACAAATACCATTGTGTCACAATTGCCTATAGTATTCAGTACAGTCACGTGCTGTACAAGTTTGTAGCATAGGAGCAAAAAGATCTACCATTTAGTCTAGGTGTGTAGTATGTTATACCATCTAGGTTTGTGTAAGTACACTCTCACTAATACCTTTCTCATAAAGTATCCCTAAACGATGCACAACTGTAGTTTGATTATTTATCAACTGTCTTTCTAACTTTGATTTCAGCTTCAAGAAAACAGATACCTATTCTGTCTGCTTCCTATCAAAAACTGTCCCTCCCAAGTCACAGTGGTGTATGCAGAGAAAAAAAAAAAAGAAAAAGTTTAAATATCTTATTATTAAAAGTTTAAAATTATTTTATTTAAAAATTTTTTTTAAATTTAAAAAAAAAAAGAAAAAAAAAAAAACTGTCCAGAAGATGCCTGACAGAGGGTGGGGCTCAATTGTCACTTGTTAAATGAACACATAGATGAAAGGATGGCTCCTCTCTCTGCTCCATACCTTAGGTCAGGTACCAACCTGAGGCTACCTTCTACATCTTTCTTCTGTCTCTACTCTTTCCTGATCAGAGGCAAAAGCAACAGGCCATGCGTGGTGGCTCACGCTGTAATCCTAGCACTCTGGGAGGCCGAGGCGGGAGGATCGCTCAAGGTCAGGAGTTTGAAACCAGCCTGAGCAAGAGTGAGACCCCATCTCTATTAAAAATAGAAAGAAATTAATTGGCCAACTAAAAATATATAGAAAAAATTAGTCAGGTATGGTGGAGCATGCCTATAGTCCCAGCTACGCGGGAGGCTGAGGCAGGAGGATTGCCGGAGCCCAGGAGTTTGAGGTTGCTGTGAGCTAGGCTGACGCCACGGCACTCTAGCCAGGGCAACAGAGTGAGACTGTCTCATAAAAAAAAAAAAAAAAGAAAAAGAAAAAAAGCAACAGCAGCTTGCAGACCTATTGTGAGGGCACAGGATGAGCAGCTGGTAACCACCACAGTCAAGGTGGGCAAGACTCTACTCAGCGGAGGTAGAAAAAACTACCTCTACCCAGCGGAGGTAGAAGAAGCTTTGGGATTTGTCTTGCTCTGGTACCCTCTTGGCTTGGCTCTGGGCTCCCCTCCTGGGTTGTTTACATAGCTCTCTTGTCCTTTAATAAGACTTCTTTAAAAGGAAGGGGTCACATCCAGAGATGCCTTGGTGCCACCTAGAGGCAGTTGCAGGGATGAAGGGCACCAACTAAGGCTAGGGTCATGAATGGAGGAGAGGAAAAGGGGAAAATGACAGGTGGACCATGATAGCAGCAGTGATGGGGGCCCCAAAAGGGGAGACATATGAGGGATAGTGATAGGAGCAGAGATGGGGGACAGTGATAGGGACAGGAATGAGGGATCATGATGGGGCCTCACAAAGGGGTTCAGTGATGGGGCACTAGGCACACGCATAGGGTAACAGTGATTAAGACAGGGATGGGAGGTCACAAGGACCACAATAAATGGCCATGATGGGAGGTCAGGCATGGTGGCTCACAACTGTAATCCTAGCATTCTGGGAGGCTGAGGTGGATTGCTTGAGGTCAGGAATTCAAAAGCAGCCTGAGCAAGAGTGAGACCCCATCTCTACCAAAAATAGAAAAAAATAGCTGGGCATGGTGTGCACCTGTAGTCCCAACTACCTGGGAGATTCTGTTGTGACACACAGAGGGCATAGGATTGGGTCTGGGGATGATTACCCTTAATCTCAGGGTTGTTTCAGGGCTCCCCTGGAATGGCTGGGTCCAGAACTTTGAAAATTACTTGAAAGGAAGCAGCAGGCTGGCTTGAGCCTCTGATTTCACCCCCGGGCCTAATCCCCTCTTTCCCTGGGCCTGACCTCACCCTCAGAGAAAGGCTCAATGTCTGAGTAATGCTGGTCACAGATGAGGTCACTAACCCTGTGTCCAGGGACAGGAGGGATCCTGGGGAAAAGGTATGAGCAGTTGTGGGCAAAGTATCAGTACATGACAGGAACAGCCATGGTCCATTGAGTGTTCAAGGAGCAAACTGCTGGGCAGAATGTCTGTGGACAAGAGGTGCCCTTGGGCCACTAGGACATCAGGTAGGGAGGGAAGGGTCAGCACTTACGGAGCAAGGCTTCAGGCTGGGGCACTGGGTACTGTCGATGTCATGATGAGGTGGATAAAGTAGAAGGTACCCTCTAGGTCCAGCTGGATGGTGATGTGTAAACACCTGCACCTTTAGCCATGAGGGCTAATCAGAGTGACCAGGCTCTGACCCCACACCCCAGACTCACACACATAGGCACACTGGCACCCTCATCACGCTTTGCCTGCCACCATAGCCACTCCAGGAGATAACATTCTCAATGTCATGGCCTCCCTGGTCCCAAGTCACAGAAGCAGCAATTCTGAGTCCTGGGGGAGGGCCCAGGGCTAGACCTGGAGGTTCACGGTCAGATCTCTATTCCAAAATGTCACAGCACATGCTTCTCTCCAGTGTCCCCATAGAGCTAGACCTGCCCAGGATATCCCAAATACACTAGTCTCCAAAGCCCTCACCCTGCAGATGACTGACAATGCAGTAGGGTTCAGGGCCATGGAGGACACAGGTGGATGAAATTTGAAGGCTCTGGCCATGGCCAACCACCAGGTTGCTGGTGGGCGGGTAGCAACTACCATCTGAGCAGCCAGGTGGAGGAAGCATATCTGGTACTTCCTAGATTGTTCTAGGAGCCTAGGCTGGGAGGGGCAGGGTCTAAGTAGTGATTCTACGGATACCTCCCACCTCACCCCACCCCACAAAGAGGGCCAATATTTCCTCCTCCTCTGACTAGCTCTCTGGGAAAGAGCTAACTTCTCACCCATTGGTTGCAGCAGCAGCTGCCACTGGAAGGAGAGGGCCCAACCCATATGGGAGTTCTAGGCACTGGGAGCTGGAATTAGGCCTTAGAGGATGCTTAGTGGGCCCCAAGCTGAGTGGCACTTGAGGAGCTGAGTGTAGCCCTCAGGTCATTCCCCATACTCACTCTGTAGATGAAAGCAGAACTGTCAAAGGCAAGAAGCATGCAGGGATATGAGGCCACAGTAAAGCTGGGAGCAAGGGGGTCCCCAGTGTGGGGGAACCAATGGCAGACACACCCAGAGGAAGGATGTTAATAGCAGCCACCAGATATAGGAGGAAGAGGCACCAAGAAGCACACACAACTTCACCCTAGGTCCACCAACCAGGGCAGCCGTGTGCTAGTGGGGTGCAAGACTTGATTCTCATTCAAACGATGCTCCCAGCCTCAGCCCTGAAAGGCTGTTGTCTCCAGGAGCCTCAGAGGAATGTGTCTGTTCCCTGCCCACCCCAGCGGCTGCCATTCAGCATGGGCAGCCAGCAATGCACTGTAGGTTGGTGGGACAGTTAGTTCCATTCAAGGCATCAGGGCCCAGCCCCCTCTCCAAAGCAGAAAAGGCCGACAACATCTGGAACATACAGGCCCATGATGGGGAGCACGATGAAGCTGGACTTGGGAGTAGAAAACACTTGAAATCCGTACAGAAAGCACTGGCGATGAGGCAGTTGTGGAAATCCTTCTGGCTCTGCTATGGCAGGTACCCCACCCAACCAAAAAGCAAATTTTTTGGTCAGCCAGAACAGGTTCTGAGGTCCTGACTCAACACCAGCCCCTTGCCACCAAGTTGAAGCTAGTCACTCCCTCCCCGGAGAGCAGAGTGGGGGAGGTGCCTCAACCCCTTCAGGCCTGGCCCCACACCAGACAAGCCCAGGCAAAGCCCCAAGGTTTCAGCCAGGCTGTCTGCTTGGTCCCTAGGGAGTAGTACCACAAAGGCTCCCTTCCCTGCTGGCTGCAAGGTTCCCTGAGAAACTTGCCTGGACTGTCTGGATAACAAATCAGGGCAGCCTCAAAGGGAGGTATCTTACCTCACAATGGCTCTACTCCTGCCCTCAGGGGAAGCCTCTCACAAAGCCACAGAAGCCAGCACCTGAGTTTCCCCTATCTCTCCAAAGGGGCATGGGACCTGACCCTCCCTCAACCCCCTCTCTGGCAGGCCTGCTCCTGGGGCCACTTTCCCTATATGCTCCAACTGGCCTGCTAGCAGCCACACACACACAAAAGACCATGGAGGGTGGGCAGGGAGACTGGAAGGTGGAAAGGTATAAAACGTGATAGATACAGTGGACATACAACTTGAATAACAAGTCACAGTGCATCTCGCCATGAGAACACCCCGCCCACCCGCCCACCCCAACCCACACCACATCCTCCAGTTTCTGAAAAGAGGCTGGTGGCTGCCAGGGCCCTGGAGAGGTACCTAGAGTCCTCGAGATTGTGGAGTCCTCGGGCATAGCACACTGTGCCACTGGCCACAAAGACAGCTAGGCTGTTTCCCCAAACATTGCTGTGTGAAGGAATCAAGGTGCTGAATATGGCAGCAACGGCTGCAGCCGTATTACAGGAGACAGGTTCATATGGAGGATCTGTTGAGCCCGCTGCCGCACCTCGTCATCCGAGGAGCGCTTATCTACCTTTATGGCACGAAACTTTAGCAGCTTTGCTGTTCCAGGCCCTAGCCATGCCTTAGGAGATCCGGGCCCAAGCCGTGTTCTCTTCTCGGGAGGAAGATCTTTTGCCTCCTCAGCCCTTTTCCTCTTCTGTCCAACAGTCTCAGGGCGGGTTTTCTGGTCCTTCCTTAGAGTTCTAGCCTGAGCAGACCCCTTTGGCCTGCCCCTGCACCTGGACTGGGTCCAAGCTGCCTTGGTTTTGGTTTTGGCCTTGGTCCGCACTGCCTTGGCCTTAGCCCTGGCCTGTGCTGCCTTGGCCTTGGCCCTGGCCTGTGCTGCCTTGGCCTTGGCCTGTGCTGCCTTGGCCTTGGCCTGTGCTGCCTTGGCCTTGGCCCTGGCCTGTGCTGCCTTGGCCTTGGCCTTGGCCTGTGCTGCCTTTGCCTTAGCTCTTGAGGCCTTGGCCTGTGTTCGAGCCATCTTGGCCTGGGCAGAGGCAGCTTTGGCCAGTGTTCGAACTGCCTTGGCCTGGGCTCTTTTAGTGCCCAGGGCAGATCTCCCTTTCATTTGCAGGCCACTGAGGGACCCAGTGGCTTTGTGGGTCTTGCTCTGGAGCCCAGTGCCTTGTCGGGGTCCAGCCCCGGGACCTTTATGAGTCAGACACTTAGGGCCCTTGCTTGTGGTTTTTCTGGGAGCCTTAGAACAGGGTTTCCCTGGACCCTTTCCTGAACCTTTCCGCAGTTTCAGAGGAGAGTCTGCAAGCGAGAGCTGCAGTGACTGTGCTTTGTGCTTAGCACCCAAGCAGGGCATAGGAGTCTTGAGCGGAACCAGGGCTTCAAGAACAACAGAGAGCCGCATGGCAGGGTAGACACCTGGATAGAGGTGGGTGGGGAAGCCCACCGCTGCACCCCGGGCACGGTTGGCACTTGATTGCTTCAAGGAGCTCAATAGCAGGTTGGTAGTAGCATGCTTGGCAAGGGCTGGTGTGGACGCTTTGGCCAGTCTGCCAGACAGTGGCACAGGGAGCAGTGTAGCCCGACCTGTGGGCAGCCGCATGGCAGTTCGGGGAGCACTGGCTGGAGGTGATGTGGCAGCTGGGTTGGGAGCACGAGCTTGCAGCTTTGTCTGGCTTGGGGGGTTGGCTGTGCATGAACTATAGCCATACACATCACCACTGCGCAGGATGGTAGGTTGGAAGCCATCATCTCGCAGGCCCTGCAGGAAGGCCACAAGCTGGGCCTCTGTGGCACTGAGATCCTGGCTCATGGGGTTAAAGACAAGCAGCGCCTCTTCCAGGGCCTTCTTCCCTGCCGTGGAGATACGCGACCAGGAGTGCACAGCTTTTTCCTCCACATGCTGCACCACCACGCTCATGGCATTGGGCACTGCAGATCTGCCTGGGTATCCGCAAACCAGTGCTTGGCACCTCCAAGGCAAGAGGAAAACAGTCAATAAGAATGGCACTGAGATAGGGGGCCAGAACAGGCAGACAAGTCAATCAGGGCCCCCACTCTCCATGATACCAAGGGGCCTGGCCAGAGTGAGCCACTCCCTGGTATAAACCTTGGTCTCCTGATCCTCTACCATGTTGGGATAGGAGGAGAGTAGTATGGATCAGGCAGCTTCTTCAGGATACACGCTCAGAAGCACATTAGAGCCATTCAACCTACTGCTGGGTTCCTGGAAAGATTTAAGTCTGGCCCATTTTTAGTTCAACTCTATATTTTCTGAGGCTAGAAACCTAGTATTAGTTTCAGCCCTGGGAACACAGGCAAATAGCCCTGTCCTCAAGGAGGCCAGTGTGGAAGGCAAGACAAAACTACCTTTAAGATTCTTGGGAGTATACAGTGGCACCTAGTTCAACTTGCCAATGGGTCAGAGAAAGATTCCTGAGAGAGCCAAATACTTAGCTAGGATATGAGTGATGAATGGGAAAGGACCAAATGGAAACGAGGAACAGCCAATGCAATGGCTCCAAACAAAGAAATAAGGCACTCTTGGTGTGAGGTCTGGGGTCAGCTGAGCTTGCCAATGGATTCCTGGGAGAGGCAACACTTAGCTGGGATATGACTGATGTATAGGAAAGAACCAGATGGAAATGAGGAACAACCAATGCAATGGCTCTGAAGTGAAAAAGAATAAGGCACACTTGCTATGGGGTCTGGAGTCAGGGTTGGGGGTCTAGCTGGAAAAACAGGTCAGGGCAGAGTAAAACAGAGCGTCGAGTAATAAAGAGTGTTGAGTGTCAGTCAAAGGGCCCAGACTTACACTGAATATCCATGCCCATCTCTGTTTCTTCAGCTGTTTGTGCTCAAGTACAGAGGTGAGGTTGGGTAGAGGAATCTGTCCACCACAAGTTCTGCTTTCAGAGTCCTCAGACATGCTACTTAGCAGCCCAATTCCTAGCTCCAGACACATGGAGACCAATCCCAGGGAAAGAGCCAAACTTTTCTTCAACAGAAACTAAAAAGCTGATAAGTAGTAGGTGCTCATGACATATCTTTAGGCAACCAGATGGCCAAGAACCCAAGGTCTGAGGAAAGTGGGGGCCAAAAGCCCCACATAGGATGGTGGAGTCAAGTGGACATTAGAGGTCCTTCCTACCTAGGGCTTGGAGGAATGCAGACCTTGGTACAGCCCAAGTAAAGCTATCTGGAACACCCAACTTGTCCCAGGCTTTTTTGAAGAAGCCGTGGCTATCAATCATGACTATCATCTAATACTCAATCCAACATGTGAGAGCGCCCAGAGGCAGGAGGTTAACTCTCCAACTGCAGGGGAGCATTAAAAGATCAGCTGGGATAAGGCAGGTCCCTGGGGCCATCAGGCTCGTCTGTGCAGCTTCTTCTCACTGCCCTAATGGAGCAGATGAAGTCTTCAGAATTCCCTGGAGAAAGTACCCAGGGGCTCTTTGTTTGGAAACATTCTAGAATCCTCAGGTGTCTCAGGCACTTCCCCTCCCCAGAGGCCATTCTCCAAGCACAATCCTCGCACATGACTTTAGTTATTTTATTAATTTTTTTTCTGGAGGGTGTAGTTCCCAGGGCAGTAAACTGTAGAATAAATAGGGAGGAACCTATTTCCCACCCCCAAACGCCCTCCAGCACAGATGTTGGGGGTGACCTGGGGGCTCTTCCGCCGGGTTATGCCAGGCCCTCGGGAAAGGTCTTCTGGGCTTTCAAGACGCTTCGGAAACAGAGGCTGCTGCCGGGCCCCCAACTTCCCTTCATACGTGCCCCCGCGGCTGGCAGGAGAAGTTTGACGGAAGATGGGGGGCGGGAGAGACGCCATCCAGGCGGACCGGGGGCGGGGGCAGATCAGGGGCCTCGGGCCGGGAGTCCGCATCCCTAGGGCCCGAACCGCGGAGGGGAGGCGGGGGTCATGGCGGCAGCGAAATATGCGGGTCGAGCAGTGCTAGCCAGACTGAGACCGCACAGCCCCAGGGTGGAGTCGCTGGGCGCGGGGTGGGGGTGGGGTTGGGGTCTCGGCCGGGCCGGCGGAGGACGCGGGTCCGCGAAGAGTTGGCTGCGGGCCCGTCCGCCCTGCAGCCTCGCGGGCCGCCCCTCCGCGGCGCGGCTAGGCCCGCGGCTCCAACCTACCGGCGCCGCCGCGGGGACCCAAGACGCGCCTCTGCGCCGCCTCCGCCGCTCCAACATGGCCGCCCGCTGCGCGCCGGAAGTATGTCGCGCTTCCGCTTCCGGGACCTAGCCCGCCCTAGTGACCCTTGACCCCCGAGACCCCATTCCCCCCCCCCCCCCCCCCCCCGAAGTCTAGGAGCGGGGCAGGTTAGGTACCACGGAGGGCTGCCTGGAGGTGGTGGCTGCGGGGACCTCTCCAAACCCATCTGGTCTTCTGTGGGAGTCTAAGGAACACAGGAACCCTTGGACGCGTCCCCACGCAGGATACACTGGAGACCAGCTAAGACTGGACTATGGGTCGTCTGACACCCTCTCTGAGGAGTACTGGTAGTGCAGTACTATCTGCACTACTACTTGGCAGGGGCTCCTGCCAAGGTGCAAGCTATTGTCCACCCTCTGGTCCTCCCTTAGCCACTGACAAGGCCCACTTCTGTCCCAGACACCTAACCAAAGGGTGAAAGAGGAGTGCCTCCTGACGGGGACTGTCTCAGTTTTGTATTAAGTCTTTGTTTTGTATTAAGGGTGCTTCCTCTGAGGACAGCAATCCCTCCTCTCTTCCTAAGAATGGGGCCTACTGTATATGGAATGAAAGGCTGGTGTGCACATATTATCCCAAGTGCTGTACACAAGCCCAAAGCTATGCATGTCTATACTGTGAGTCCCAGGTTACCACTGTGGGCCTGAATATACTTGCCCATGTACACAGGTATAGTGGAGAAATAGCCCCTCAATAGTAGGAAGTCCTGCCTTCAGTTTTAACACTGTCCAGAATCCCTGTCTTTTTGCCCAGGAGTCTGGGACCTTAGTCTTTCTACCTGTGCCCTGGGGCCAGCAAAGGGGTGCTGGTTACAGGGCTCACTGTCCAAGCAGTACCAGCTCAGAGGACACAGGTCAAAATTAAACATAGTGGTCTATGACTTCAGATGAGGAGTCAGAATGGTTTCCACAGCTCTGACCAAAGTCCGCTCTAGTCAAGGGTTCCCAAGTCCAGGTTGGGAGTCATCATGGGACCCCTGGTTTCATAGATGAGGTAGTGGAGGCATTTGTAGTTGGGTCAGAGCCTGATCAAGGAGGCAGAAATACTGCCACAACTCTTGGACCCTGACCCTTGCAATGGTGCCACATTTGGTAATTGGGGTCATGTGGAAGTCTATTGGCAGTCACAGGAGGGTGGCTAGATGCTTCATTTAGGGACTGAGTGTTAACCCTCCTCCCTCCCCATATGACCCCAGGATTCTCTGGCTGCTCTGTATTTTCCCTGCCTATACAGAAGGTCCAGACACCCCTAAAGACAAGTGCCCACTCCACTCAGCAGTGCCCTACACGTTACTTGGTGCCCCTTAGCTTCCTAGGGCCTCAGCACTAATGGTGGGGTCCTTGGTGTTTTCAAACATAGCCAAGGTATCCAAGAGGTACTGCAAAATCTCCTGCTCCTTTGGAGTCAGTGTTTCTAGGCCCTTGTCCTGTTAGAAAGGAAGAGTGGGGTCTCGAGTATGGAGTACAATCAGGAAATCCCTCTTTGGTGCTTCCAGCCTCCAACTATGGGTAAGCCCTGTCTATGGCCTTGTCCTTGGTTGAAGGTTGGATGTTAACTCTCAGGACTGATTCAGCCTCACCTTCTATTCCAATGTCTTCTATAGCTTCTCTGAAGTCAATAGTGTTGGGCCCCTGTGTACATGTGAGCTGTAGCTGGGCAAACAGAAGCCACTTCTGTGAAGGGGCAGAGCCCAGCTCCCAGGTATGTCCTGAAAAGAAGATCCTTCTCTGATGATGTCCAGCCCAGAGGTCAGGGCAAAATGGAGAACCAGGAAAGTAAGTCCATCCTCTGGGTGTGTTTCTTTCAGACATGAGAACTGGGGAGAGGGCAGTGGTAGGGATTAGGGGTAAGGATCATGGGGTACCTAGCTCCACGAGGGCAGAGCTGAACCTTCTGCCTCCTGGTTACCAGCATGCCCAGATAGAACTCTTTGGGAGCACTCATTAGAGCATAGTCTGATTTGACTCAGACTTTCGTAGATGCTGAACCCTACAAGCATAAATAGGATCAGACAGGATACGATGGATCGAGAATACAGGGTGATTCCAAGATCCATCCCTTGCTCTCTAGTTGGCATCTTATATGATCCTAAATGGACCCTGGGCCCACCTCCACTTGAGCAGAGAGATCTAGTGGAGATCTTAGATGTGAGTGAAAGCAGTGGCTTGGGAGGGAATGCTCCAAGAGAGGGGTACATGTGCCAGGGAGAAAAGCCAATGTTGAATCTTGAGGAGCCACTCAAAAGGGAGGGAGAGGAAGCAGGGCCTAAAAAATATTCCAAGAGTCAGGACAAGCAAGAGGAAGAAGCTGAGGTCACAAGGGGTGAAACTTTGAAGATGCTAGCAAGATTTCAGTTAAGACAAAGACCATAGGGACCTGCTAGTTTTAGCTATTTGATATTCCATGGTGACTTTTGCAAGAGCAAATTTTTGGGAGCAATGACAGCAGACTGAGGTGGTATATTACAAGGAGGTAGAGCCTATAAAGGCAGATGGCTTAAAGATTTTGGAAGGGAGGAAGGAGAGAGGGTCTTGGGGTTCTGGGAAGTATCTAAAGGTAGGTGGCTTGTAAGCGCTTAATTGCTGGAGGAGGGGGAGAAAGCTTGGAAAGGTAACAGTGGTAAATGTGAAGGGGTCTCAGGATAGTATGAGCATCCCATTGGGGGTTAACACCAGTGCTCCAAGTGAGAAGCAAGTCTAGGGAGAAGTGGGATGGGAGGATAGAGGCCTTCTAGACAGTGTCTGTGCAGTCTGTAACCAGTCTTGGCACCACCTTTTTTGTCCAGGCCCTCTGACTCCAACTTCCAGCCCCTGAAAGGTCATGGGCAGGGGTCTGCCCACACTCTGGGCAGGCCAGAAGTCAGGTAGGCCAGGGAATTAATGCCCGTCAACAGCTCTCAACCATGACTGATGGGGATTTGAGAATGAGTACTTCAGCTCCCCTTGCTCTTGGGGGCCCATGAACTACACTGGTTCCCAGAATCCCCAGCAGGATTTGGTCCCAGTTGCCTATAGTAGTTGCTTGATGACACCTCCTTTACTGGCTGCTTTCCCTGTCTCCTTGCCACTGCTGGCGTACCCTGGCATCACCTCCCACACTAACTATATGCATCTTTGTCTCCAGGTCTGCTTTGGGGAAACTAAGACAAGCTCTGTCCATGAAAGGGGACAAGGCAGTGAGCAAACAGAAACTGAAAGGACCTCTTCCCACAGGTACCAGTGACCTATACAAGTGAGCCCTCAGCTTGAAGACAGCTCATACTCTGAATGCTCAGAAGATAGGCAGGGGCAGGGTCTGAGGTAGGTGGGCCCGTCACACCAATTTGGTCTTGCCTGAGCCCAGAGTTGGCTAGAGGCATGCCCAGGACTCTAAAGTGCCTTGGGCCCCAGAGTAGCCCAGGTCTCAGGCCCTACAGGATAAGTCCCGTGATGATCCACCTGAATGGTTCCCTGGCCTCTGACTCTTCTAGTTCATCGCCTGCTCAAAGTTACCTCTCCCTCCAAGAATTCGCCTCACGCAGGCTTATGGAAGGGCCTGTTAGGCCCTGAGGATGGCACTGTCTGTTCCTCCACCCTCCACTAGCCTCAAAATGCTCTGTAGGGCATATTCTGGGGCCTGGTTTGTGCCTGGCCACCTCCACCAGAGGCCTAGGCCACTCCCCGAGTGGCCTCTAGGGGGCGCCGCAGCAAAGCCCATCATTGGGCTTCTGGGAGCTCAGCGGCTGTGGGTAGGCGCCGGCCTCTCACACCCTTAGATTCTGCCGGCTGGCTCTATAGCCGGTGCACGCAGGCTGGGTCCAGCTCAGAACGACCCTTGGCCCTACACATTTTGTGCCTCTCACTGCTGCCTCATTTCTATCCCCGCCCAAGGTCGGATCCTAAATCCTGGCAGGCCCAGTGTCCACGTGTCCGTTTGGCTGTCCGTTTGCGTGTGACCGTGGGTCGGCGCGCCATTCTCTGGCCGCGGCATGTGCAGGGTTAAGGCAAGTGGAGGAGGAGGTTTCCCTGAGTCGGGTGGGGAGGGGGGGGGCTGAGGGGCGGACCTGATCCAGCCCCGCCCCGCGCCGGAGCTGAGCTAGGGGCCCGCCGGATCCCAGCTTCAGCCCCAGCCAGATTCGGCGTCAGCGGAGGCGGAACGGCAGACCCCGTGCCCTGGTGTCACTGGAGCCCTGGCCGGTGAGTCCCGCGGGAGCCATGCTCAGGGGAAGTTTGAGGCGCGGGGTGCAGAGCCCCAAGCGCTTTTGCCCAGACCCGCCCCCCGACCTCCGTGAGCTGGAAGTTTGGGGCCAGGAGGCTCTCCTGCCAGGGGTCCAGGAGTGTAGCCAGAGAGAAAGGGGAGGATGGGGACCTTGGGGCATCTGCCATGAGAGGACTCAAATGTCTAGTTGCTCATTCCTGCTGAAAACGCCCTGGACTCTGGGACCCTTACAGTCCTGTGCTCATGAGATCCCCAAGTCAGCCCTGACTCTTCTGGACACCAGCGAGTCTCACCTCTGGGGGCTAGACATGGGCAAACCCCTAAGGGTGGACCTCAAGGGGAGAGTGTGGAACCCTGGTGTCTAGCCTTCCCCATCCACCTCAGTCCCAGACACCCCTGACTCTGGTCTTTTGCTGGTGGGAATAGATGAACCCTGTGGAATGGCCCCAAGGGTGTTATAAGGATACCCAGGAGGCCCCTGACAGCAGTGTGGGAACCCCGATGGCTGGATCCCAGGCTGCCCAGGGCACACTGGAAGCCAGTAAGAGGAGGATATACAAATAGGACTCATGCAGAACCAGGGCGAGGATTGCTGAGGGGAAAGAAAGGGATCTAGGATGGAAAGTCCTATTCTAGTCACCTTACCTCTCACCTAGATCCAGATTTGACCCAGTTGCTCCAAGTGGTTAGGTCAGAGGGTGGGAAGGAGAGTCCCTCATGCTTCCATAGGAAGGAGGGAAGTTGCCTGAGGCGTGTCCTCTCCCCTCCAGGAGGGCCTCCTCAGTGTACTAGCCAGTGGGAGTGGGTCCTCCCCCTGCCTTTCCCACCAGTGTTTTGGGCTAGCCCTGCTGTCAGCTACAGGCTGCTCATCTGTTTCCCGAGGGGCTGGTCAGTGGCACTGACCCTTTGTTTTACCTCTTTCCTCCAGGTGAAGGCAAGGTCTCTGGACTGGTCAGACATCCCCTTGTGGCCCTGGCAGAATCAACATGAGGCTCTGTCATGCCTCCCCAGTGAGGCCTGTAGCCTGAGCAGATAGCATGGCCTGCCACTGACAGTGAAAGCCATGGCTACAGGAGGTGGTCGGGCCTTTGCTTGGCAGGTGTTCCCCCCAATGCCCACTTGCCGGGTGTATGGCACGGTGGCACACCAGGAGGGGCACCTGTTGGTGTTGGGGGGCTGTGGCCAGGCTGGACTGCCCCTGGACACTGCTGAGACACTGGATATGGCCTCACACACATGGCTGGCACTGGCGCCCCTGCCCACTGCCCGGGCTGGCGCAGCTGCTGTGGTTCTGGGCAAGCAGGTGCTAGTGGTGGGTGGTGTGGATGAGGTCCAGAGTCCAGTAGCTGCTGTGGAGGCCTTCTTGGCTGATGAGGGCCGCTGGGAGCGTCGGGCCACCCTCCCTCAAGCAGCCATGGGGGTTGCAACTGTGGAAAGAGGTGAGTGGCCTTCCAAGGAAGGCCCCTCAGGTGCCCCAACACCCTCCATTCTCTCCTTAGTGCCTTATCCTCAGAGTAAATAAGGGCTGTAATTTTTGCATGGATGCCCTGGACGTGGCCTTGCCTCCTATATCTTCTCCACCTAGCTTTGAGCTAGGCTTACGGCAGCCTTCTGTGAACTGCCTTTTCTGGCTATGAGGTGGGAGGCAGAACCCAGGCTGACCTCCAGGATGATGGGAGAACCCAGCCACATCCCTGCACCATTCCTCATTTCTAAAAGACGAGGGGCAGGATGGCCTAATGACGCCTAGGGTTATAAATAGTCTGGGGTGGGGGGGGGGAGGAGGGCCTTGGCTCAGAGCCTAGGAAGTACTTTGACTCCTCTCTCCCCTCCACACACAACAGGGAGCTTGATATGGACAAAGGCCAAGCTGACTTGGGGACATGGTTGCCATGGAAGCCCCTAGCTGACTGGCCCTTCATCCCAAGTCCCCCAGACATGCTTCTAGCTGACCCAGAGGGCCTAACAGAGGGCAAGAACCTACTTTAGTTTAAGAGTGTGGTGTAGAGGTGCTAGCAAGGCTCCTGGGGCAGAATGCTTGTGGCTAACACCTCTACCTTGCAGACCCAATCCCCTCTCCCAGCCCTACCCCAACTGATCTCCAGAGCCCCCTCCCCAGACTGAACTCCATGCTGAGCAGGTCCCCATACGCTCCCCACCCCTGGCTTAAACCACCCCCAGCCTCCTCCCCCAAGGGGAGCCTCCACCTTTTGGCCTCTAGGTCTGACCACCGGTCCAGGCCAGCCCTGCTTAGATGCCAGACTCCGTTGCCATAGCGTCTCCAGGGAGACAGAGACAGATTATAATTAGATCGGCTGCCTCCTGCTCTTCATTCAGAGGGGCCCTGGCCAGAATGGGAATCCCAGCTCTCCCAACCCCCTCTAGGCAGGCAGTAGAGTTTCTGCTGCTGGAGAGGGGTGCCACAAACACATGGGTCTCCAGCCCTGTCCAGGGCAACTCTCAGGGTGGGGTGCCCTGGCCAGGCTAGGGTGCAGTCTGAACTACTCTTTTCTATGCAGATGGTATGGTGTATGCTCTGGGGGGAATGGGCTCTGACACGGCCCCCCAGGCACAGGTACGGGTGTATGAGCCCCGCCGGGACTGCTGGCTTTCGCTACCCTCCATGCCCACACCCTGCTACGGGGCCTCCACCTTCCTGCACGGGAACAAGATCTATGTCTTGGGTAAGGCCCTGGGAGATGTGAGAAAAGGGCTCAGAGTTCAGAAGTCCTCATCCCCATAGGTTGGCTGGCATAGGGATCAGGCTCAGTCCAGGATGGCAGAACAAGAGAAGCTTCGCTGGGATGATCCAGGCCTGTTCTGAGGCTCTGACCTCGGTGGTTCTGCTGGGCTTCGAAAACCAAACCCCAGTGCCTAAGGGTCTGTGGAGTGGTTGATCCATGTGCAAGTATGCACACAACTGGGTATAGGAGGCTAGGCCAGGCAGATCAGCAACCTGGTGAGGAGCCCACCAAGCCCCTGGGCTTCCTTGCAGGTACTCCGATTTCATTGACAGGGGGCCGCCAAGGCAAACTCCCAGTGACTGCTTTTGAAGCCTTTGATCTGGAGGCCTGTACCTGGACCCGGCACCCAAGCCTGCCCAGCCGCCGGGCCTTTGCTGGCTGTGCCATGGCCGAAGGCAGTGTCTTTAGCCTGGGTGGCCTGCAGCAGCCTGGGCCCCACAATTTCTACTCCCGCCCACACTTTGTCAACACTGTGGAGATGTTTGACCTGGAACATGGTAAGCAGTGGCTATCCTGGCTATCTTCCCACTCTCCATGGGATGGAGGGGCATAGTGGTTATGTGACTTGAACCGACCTCCCCTTTCCTGCAGGGTCATGGACCAAGCTGCCTCGAAGCCTGCGCATGAGAGATAAGAGGGCTGACTTTGTGGTTGGCTCCCTTGGGGGCCACATTGTGGCCATCGGGGGCCTTGGTAAGTCTCTGTGGGGCTAGAGAGAAGAAGGAGGCCCAAGATAGGAAAGAGTAGCACCCAGCATGAGTACCATTTTTTGCCCTTCTCCAGGGGTCAGGGCTTTGTGAGCTCCTTTCCCTACCAATGAAGCAGGCAGGGTGTGGTCTGCCTGGCATGCTCTCAGGGTATCCCCTAGTGCCTGACTAAGGGCTCTGTACCAGCAGGGGCTTAGGAGACAGAAGCAGGACAAATGACTACTGAATGCCCAGCCAAGTGCACAAATAGAAACATGAATGAATAAATGATAAACAGGGACAATGAAGAACAAGGCACTGGTGGCTCATCTGGGGATGATACCTACTGGACTGTTCTCTGGGCTCAGGGAGGAGAAGGGCTTGGAGCCCCTTTAGCCTGTACCTCTTTTTTTTTTTTTTTTGAGACAGAGTCTTGCTTTGCTGCCCAGGCAAGAGTAAGTGCCATAGGGTCAGCCTAGCTCACAGCAACCACAAACTCCTGGGCTCAAGCAATCCTCCTGCCTCCTCCCGAGTAGCTGGGACTACAGGCATGTGCCACCATGCCCGGCTAATTTTTTCTATAATTTTTTCTATATATATATAGTTGGCCAATTAATTTCTTTCTATTTATAGTAGAGACGGGGGTCTCGCTCTCGCTCAGGCTGATTTCGAACTCCTGACCTTGAGCAATTCGCCCGCCTCGGCCTCCCAGAGAGCTGAGATTACAGGCATGAGCCACGGCACTGGGCCTAGCCTGTGGCTCTTAACAACCTTCTATCTCCTTCCTGCAGGAAACCAGCCATGCCCTCTGGGCTCTGTGGAGAGCTTCAGCCTTGCACGGAGGCGCTGGGAGGCACTGCCTGCCATGCCCACAGCCCGCTGCTCCTGCTCTAGCCTACAGGCTGGGCCCCGGCTGTTTGTTATTGGGGGTGTGGCCCAGGGTCCCAGTCAAGCTGTGGAGGCACTGTGTCTGGGTGATGGAGTATGAAGGCCTGATGAGACCTGTCAACCGGAGCAGTTCAGTGCCAGAGGCAGAGGTCTATGGCTCCTTTTGCTGCTGAGGACACTCACTGTGGCTCTGTGGGATGAGAGAGGCACACGGGCAGGCACTTGAAACACCACCTTGGGTACTTGGGTTAGGGGAGCCTTTGTCTTTAGTGCAGGACACACATATGCTTACCATGTGTACCTACCTTTATCACCATGCATTCACGGACCATGCATAGCTCCACTCTTGCCCTGGATCCTACTAGGCCCTCTGTCCAGCTGGGAAGTGGGAAGAGGGAAGAGCTGGCCTCATGCCCCACAGGGTCAGTGCCTATCTGTAGTTGACCAGGCCTACCCTAGTGGCCATTCCTGAAAAATGCCAGCTGCCAACCTGCCTTGAGGGTCCCTGTTAGACCCAGGAGAATTCAGAGAGGGTAGGGGACACAGAGGGAATGGAGAGGATTTAGGAACTGCCAGAGGGCCAGAGGAATGCTGGTTTGGGGCCCTCTACACTGTTGGCTGTATGACTTTGGGCAAGTCATTTCACCTCTCTGTGCCTCAGCATCCTCATCTGTAAATGGGGATCTCTGAAACCTTACTGCCCTTCCTACCTCACAGGGCTGTTGTGAGGACCCAGGGACTTTGGATGTGCAAGTAAAAGTGCTGCTAAAATCTGGTGTGTAGCCCCTCGTGTGGACTCCCACGTTGCCTCTACAGCCCCTGTCCTCAGCGCTCCCAGGGATGAGGGTCCAGAGGGAGCCTCTTGGATCTGGTCTCTGCCCTCAGAGTGATCTGGCGTCTTAGCTCCATCTAAGTTTCACCTTCTCCTTTGGTGACATGAGATAACAACCCTCCCCTACCGTCCTGAATGTTAGAGGGCACTGATAGGGATGGCTAGAGAAGTGTTAAGAAAATAACAATAACACAACACCATAGGGTTAGAACGACGTCCAGGTCCAAGTCACACAGTGTCTCCTCAGGGTCTCTGCTCATCCCCATAGGGAGGGGTGGTCCAGTGGGTGCTATGGCCAGGGCAGTCTCCCTCTGTCCCAGCTCTGGGGCAGTCATCTCTTGGGCAGGACTGTGTGGCCACCCACTAAACCCCTCAAGAGCAGGAGCTTCCTGTGGCCAACCCTTCCCTCTTCCAGCCTTTGCTGCACACTACTAGGGGCCTTTGGCTCTGCTCTCCCTGCAGCTACACTGAGTACAAGGGGCTCACAGCTGAGTTTGCTGTAAGAACAAGAAGTATTTGGGGCCCTGGAATCCATCTGCTGTGGTTTTTCTGCCTTCCGATTCCCTGCAACAGGCAATAGGGCCCTCCTTAATGGTATGGGGCCTTGGCCCACAGTCCTGGCAACTCTCTGGGATTCTTAGCCTCTTGCAGGCTTTATCCTTTCTCACTCAGTGTCAGCACCTCCTATGCCCAGTACACAAACACCATGGGCATAAGTGCCATGGGAGCCAGGCACAGGGCCTGCCAGCACACCACTGCTGTCCAGCCTCTGAGACCTCTGCAAGTATAGATAAGCTGCTGTGTCAGCTGTCATTGTTTAATGCTTTGGACCAGTTTAGACACTCAGCGACCCCAGCATGAAGGTAGTGCTGCAGCAGCTTGGGTCTCGGAATCCCCAGGATGTCAGGCAGTGTTTTGGGGACTGGTGCCTGGGGCCCTACCTTGTCACTACCACAGTGACCACCCCGGGATGGTTGGCAGAAGTTCTGCTGGTAGGTGGTGCTGGCTCGGGGAGGCTGGACCTGCACAAAGTGGACGAGGCGCTGGGGGAGGCCACTGAGTCCTGGGCCTGGCCGGAAATCATTCTGGTAGGAAGATTCCAGGGGCCCTTGCTGGCGAAACTCCGTCTCACAGGGTGCCCAACGCAGGAAGGTGTGTCGCTGCCACAGACGCTCCAGGTCTTTTCGCCTTCCGATTCCCTGCAGTAGGCAATAGGGGCCCTCCTCAACGGTACGGGCCCTTGGCCCACAGTCCTGGCACCAGGCACATCCTTGGGCCCCTCCTAACCTCAAGTCTGCTTGGTGATGCCTGTCATGTACCCTGGCCTCCTTGGCCTGGCTCCCTAGCGATGCCTTCCATTCCAGGGTGAAGCACCCAGAAAGTCAGTGGCCCTCAGGATATTTGTACATTGTCAGGCAAACTGGTGGAGGAAACCAACACAGAGGTGCCTCTATTTGGGGAATGGGCTGCTTCCCAGAAAAGAAAAGATTGTGGGGAAGATAAGCACTCTTCTGTTTGCATAAGGAGCCCTCCCTCAATACCTTATCCCTTCCACCCTACCACCTGCTCTGTCCTGACTTAAACTGAGGCTGGGGGACTGCCTATTCTTCTTCTCTTCAGCACTCACTTTGTCGAAGGAAGTACGGTTGTCATGCTTGGAGAAGAAGTGTTGCTGTGCTGGCTCCTTGAAAGACAGTGAGAAATAAGGTGAATGAAGAAAATGATGCTTACTCCCCGCACAAGAAATTACCTCAGGGCCCACAATGGAGGGAAGCTGCTAGGAGCCACTACCCCTGAACTACTAAACTGCCAACACACTGAAAAAGCAGAGACAAATTAAAGCAACACTTCACTCCTGGGGTATTTCATCTAGGGACTTGCCCTGAAGAGGAAGCCACTGACTGAGGAGGGGGCTAAGGCATCTGCCAGGACATCCTGCCATCAGGGCAGCAGTGGTTGAGTTTCATGTTGGGGCCTTTAGTGCTCAGGACTTCAGTCTTCTCCTCCCCTCTGTCCACACTTACTCCATCAGCATACCCAGGCTCTTGGCTCTAAATGCCATCTGGAAACTGAAATTTCTATCTCTAGCTCACGTTCTCTCATGAACTCCAGACTCGATATGGAGTAGCAACTGCCTACTCCACACCTCCATGTCAATGCCTAATGGGCCGTCTCCAAACACATGAATGAGCTTTGGATCACCCCCAAACCCACTCCACCCAGAGCCTCAGCAGCTTAGGCCACAGCAGCTAGATCCTGCCAAACACCTCAAGTCCCCTTGATTCTTTTTTCTCATTTCCCACACATTGAATGTACCAGGAAATCCTGTTGATGCTTCCATCAAAATGTACCCAGGATCATGGCCGGGCGAGGTGGCTCATGCCTGTAATTCTAGCTCTCTGGGAGGCCGAGGTGGGCGGATCGTTTGAGCTCAGGAGTTCGAAACCGGCCTGAGCAAGAGCGAGACCCCATCTCTAGTGTAAATAGAAAGAAATTAATTGGCCAACTAATATATATAGAAAAAATTAGCCGGGCATGGTGGTGCATGCCTGTAGTCCCAGCTACTCGGGAGGCTGAGGCAGCAGGATTGCTTGAGCCCAGAAGTTTGAGGTTGCTGTGAGCTAGGCTGACGCCACGGCACTCACTCTAGCCTGGGCAATAAAGTGAGACTCTGTCTCAGAAAAAAAAAAATGTACCCAGGATCAGATTGCTCCTCAGCATGCTTGCTGCTTTTCCTGGTCTAAGCCACTTTCCTCATTTCAAGAGTTTCCTGCCTAGAATCCCTGCTTTCAAGCTTGCCCCTCCAGTCCATTGTCCTCTTAGCAGCCAGAATAATTGTTAGTACATAAATCAGATCACATCAGTTTGTTTAAAATCCACAACAGTTTGTCCTGTTTGTAACAGACAAAGTCATCATAGTGGTCCATGAAACCCATATGATATTGGTTCTTCTGTTACCTCCAGACATGCTGGTCTCCCCACTTTTCCTCAGGTACACCAGGTACTCCCACCTCAGGCCTTAGCACCACCTGTTCCTTCTGCTGGCCATATAGTTCTCTCTCACCTCCCTCTTGAGAGGACTTCCTTGAGCACTATGCCAGTAGTCCCATCACCCCCAACTCTGCATTTTCCACCTCCTAACACACTATGTGATTATTATGATGTTGCTTATCATCTGATGATATGTTGCCATATTATATGTTGCCTATCCTCTGTTAGCTAGCCTTGTCAGGGGTAAAAAAAAAAAAAAAGAAAAAAAAAGAAAACAAAACAAAAAAATATAATATGTGGGCAAAGGTTATTGTCTGTCTTGCTCACATCTGTAACTCCAGCACTGAGAACAAAGCCTGGCACTGTGCTCAATAAATGTTTGCTGTTAAATCAATGAACTGGAATAGAAGGTCCTGGACCAGGGTATTTCCTTTGGCTCAATTAGGGCCAGAGAGCCTTGTTGTATCCTCAGACAGAGAAAGACTATCTCTTAGGCCTCCAGAGCTTGGCAGGAATCTCTCCCAAGTCCATCTCCTTGCCTTCTTGCTTGGCCTCTGTTCCCTGAGTGATCCCCTCACCAGCCACTCAGTTTCTTCTGTTGCAGACCTGAAGTGGCCTGATCTGGTGAGTTCAGGCTTGGCTGAGTTGGAAGTATGATCAATGGCTGACAGCATGTTCCCAGATAAAACTCAGGGGCTGGCTCTATCTCTGATCCCTGAACCAGAATCTTCAGGGTAGAGCCTGTTGTATGTATCTTTAACAAGCTCTCCTCTTAGGACCTCTTGCCTTAGTTAGCCAGTAGCAGTCTCCAAATAGAATGAAAGTCCGAAGAAGGTTAGAACCTGACCAGCCTTACCTCTCATTCCTCATAAAGCAAGCTGACACAATGGGGATTAAAAACCCAGGGCCTTTTTAGAAAAAACCATCGAAAATCTTCAGAATCTAGAGCTAGGCAAAGAGTTATCAGACTTAACACCAAAAGCAAGAGCCATAAAGGAAAAACAATTAATAAATTTGACCTCATCAAAACTTTTTAAAGTTTTGCTCTATGAAAGCCTATATGAAGAGGATGAAAAACAAGCCACAGACTGGGAGAAAATATTTACAAACCATATGTCCAACAAACAACTAGTATCTCGAATATATAAAGAACACTCACAACTCAACAGTAAAATAACAAACAATCTAATTAGAAAAGAAGCAAACAACACGAAGCCTCATTGAAAATGATATACAGATGGCAAATAACACATGAAAACATGTTCAACATCATTAAACATCAGGGAAATGCAAATTAAAACCACAATGAGATATCACTACACATCTAACAGAATGGCTAAAATTAAAAATAGATACAACACCAGATGTTGATGAGAATGCAGAGAAACTGGATCATTCATGCATTCCTGGTAGAAATGTCAAATGGTGCAGTTACTCTGGAAAACAATTTGGCAGTTTCTTTAAAAAATCAAACATGCAACTACCATATGACCCATTAATTGTATTCTTGGGCACTTATCCCAGAAAGACAAAAACTTACATTCACCCAAAAATCTGTGCACATTCATAACAGCTTTTTATTTGTATAAACCAAAAAACTGGAATTATCTCAGATATCCTTTAATAGGTAAATGGTTAAACAAACTGGTACATGCATACCATGGAATACTATTCAGTAATGAAAAGAAATAAACAACTGATACACATAACAACTTGGATGAATTTCTAGAAAATGATGCTGAGCAAGAAAAGCCAATCTTATTATTATTATTATTATTAGTCCATTTATATAAGATTTTTAAGTGACAAAATTTATAAATGGAGGACAGATTGGTGGTTAGGGACAGGGGAGCAAAGTTAGAGAATTGGGAGGCAGATGAGTGAAGTTATAAAAGGGTAGCAACAGGGATCCTTGTGATGTTGGTCAATATCTTAACTGTAGTGGTAGTTACATGAACCTACACAGGTAATAAAATTTTATAGGTCTTAATACACACACACACACACACACACGCACACATACAAATGAGTACAAGTAAAACTGAGGAAATCTGAACCAGACTGGTGATTGCATCAATGCCCTGGTCCTGATATTATACTATAGCTTTGCAAAATTTTACCACTGGGGGAAACCAGGCAAAACATAGAAGAGATCTCTGTTATTTCTTACAACTGTTTATGACTCTATAATCATCTCAATAAAAATTTCAATTTTAGAAAAACCTGGGAACCTGGAGCAATTTCCAATTGACCCTCAATTTCTCCTTTGTCTCTATCCTCAGCTACCGAATGGTACACAGCCCTAGAATGCACATGACTTTGTTGTTGGAGGCAGCTCTGATTGGAAATTCATTATTCCTACAGTGGCAGGATAATCTGTTGATTCCCATTGATTCAAGGTTTTTTTTGTTTTTGTTTTTTGTTCTTTTTAGTTTTATCTTGGGCAATTTATTTTTTAAAATTTTACTTACTTATTTTTTATTTCAGCATATTATGGGAGTACAAATGTTTAGGTTACATATACTGCCTTTGCCTCACCCAGGTCAGAGCCTCAAGCATGTCCATCCCCAAGACGGTGCACACTGCACCCATTAGGTGTGCATGTATCCATCCCCTCCTCCCCTCTCCCACCTGCCTGACACCTGATGAATGTTACTACTACATGAGCAACTAAATGTTGATCAGTTAATACCAATTTGATGGTAAGTACATGTGGTGCTTGTTTTTCCACTCTTGTGATACTTCGCTTAATAGAATGGTCTCCTGCTCTAACCAGGATAATATAGAGGTGCTAGATCACCATTGTTTTTTGGGGCTCAGTAAAACTCCATGGTATACATATACCAATTTTATTATTAATACACCCATGTATTGATGGGCACTTGGGTTGCTTCCACATCTTTGCAATTGTGAATTGTGTTGCTATAAACATTCTAGTGCGGAAGTCTTTTTATAGAATGTCTTTTTTTCCCTTGGGTAGATGCCCAGTGATGGGATTACTGGATCAAATGGTAGTTCTACTTGTAGCTCTTTGAGTATCTCCATATTACTTTCCACAGACGTTGTACTAGTTTGCAGTCCCACTTGATTCGGAGTTTTGTTCTCTCACAACTGTGGGAAGCACAGTCATTTCCTCTCCACCCAGGCAGTTCGGGGTATTCTCCCTGAGGAAAATTAGCATCTTTAACTTTGTTTCTAGACCATACAGGACTCCTTTTCCACCATGGTAGTGAAACCCAAAGTTTCTGAACAGGTGGGGTTAGGGCTGGGATTTCATCCTAAGAAGCCTGGGAAAAGAGGTAGGTCTTATAGAAGGGGCAGTGTTTACATGTGGGAGGACTGAAGATTCTGCTGGAGGCCGGGCAGTCTGCAGTGACTGGGATGCTGAGAGAGGAGCATCTGTGGCAGACTGAGGCATGGGGGACAAAAATCATGGCATGGCAGATGAAGGACCTGCCCCCTAGTTATGAACGTTTGAGACCCTTGTCTGATCTGAGTTAGTAATACAAATAGGACCAGAATTACATCTTCTAAGAGGCAAACAGATGAAGGCTAGATATAGATTAATCTTGTTTAGAAAGAAAAATGAGGCCGGGCATGGTGGCTCACGCCTGTAATCCTAGCACTCTGGGAGGCTGAGGCAGGCGGATTGCTCAAGGTCAGGAGTTCAAAACCAGCCTGAGTGAGACCCTGTCTCTACTAAAAATAGAAAGAAATTAATTGACCAACTAAAAATATACATACAAAAAATTAGCCGGGCATGGTGGCACATGTCTGTGGTCCCAGCTACTCAGGAGGCTGAGGCAGTAGGATCACTTGAGCCCAGGAGATTGAGATTGCTGTGAGCTAGGCTGATGCCACGGCACTCACTCTAGCCTGGGCAACAAAGTGAGACTCTGTCTCTAAAAAAATAAAATAAAATAAAAAGAAAAGAAAAATGAAAAAGACAGGAAAAAAAAAAGAATTTTCGGCCAGGCGTGGTGGCTCACAACTATAATCCTAGCACTTTGGAAGGCTGAGGCAGGATGATCACTTGAGGTCAGGAGTTCAAGACCAGCCTGAGCAAGCGTGAGACCCCCGTCTCTACTAAAAATAGAAAAATTAGCCCAGAACTACTAAAAATAGAAAAAATTAGCCAGGCGTGGTGGTGCTCACCTGTAGTCCCAGCTACTCAGGAGGCTGAGATAGGAGGATGACTTGAGCCCAGGAGTTTGAGGTTGCTGTGGGAGGGGCTGATGTCATGGCACTCTAGCCCAGGCAACAGAGTGAGACTCTGTCTCCAAAAAAATAAAAAAGAATTTTCTTGCATCTGAATGTCATGGACAAAATTTTTAACTATCCCCAAACTAAAGGAGAGGGGGATGCTAGGTTTTGAAAAGGCTTTAGACAACAATAGCTGCAATCTGCCAGCCTAAACCTGGTACCTCTCAACCAATGAGAAAATAACATGTGTACCTTCCCTGAGAAATCCTATTAATTAAAACAGCTTTAGACTTAGAAGGAGCCATGAGACTTGACATTTATACAACTTGAGCCCAAGATACACAGATCATGTTATTTGGAACTGCTGCTTCTGCTAGTAAATTCTTTATGTATCAAGTGCTCACTTGATCAGTGCCAAACATGTCATCTACATGTCTGTTCCTGAGGAACAAGTTTAACAGACTGAGAATATGTTCCAATCTCTGGAGGAAGAGCTGCCACTGAGGGCTACTACAAACATCCAGCAGGAAGTCTGTGGGTTGCTTCTGTCCCTGTACTACCCAGACCCCATCACTCTCAAACTGTAAATGCTAAGGAAGTCCAGTTTCCAGGACCCTGCTCTCAGCCAGGAAAAGCAATTCCTGGGGAATCCAGATGGCAGACAAGTATTAATAGGACCTGGCAAAAGGCTGGGCAGCACAAAGGCGCAGAGGGTGAAGCATGTTCTGGGCATCCCTTAAGGTCTCCCTGGGCCTTCCTTCACCTTGCTCTTGCTCAGCAGGCTGACCTGAGTGCACTCATCACCAAGACCCCTTTGATCTGGCCACTGAGAAGCCCTGGGAGGAGATGGAGAAAAAGAGGGAGGAGGCGTTTCTTCTCTTGGCTTTCTTGCAACCAGCTCCCACAGGGCTCTGTCTCTTTACACAGGATCACAGCTCCTGTCAGTGTGACCCTATCCACACCTCTCTCTTTCCTTCTGGGTTCTAGGAGCTATGCTTTCCCCCTGTCCCTTTTGGCCCAGTGGTACTGACTGGTTGGTTGTTACCAGTCTGTGAGACTATCTTTTCCTGAGGCCTCCACGCATACTCCTTTATAAATAATCCTCCTGAGTTTTCCTGTTTTCAGTACGCTTTTCACAGTTGGGATCCTGACTTATAGTGCACTGTACCCCTCCTTGTCTCCAGGCCTGTAAACAGTGAAGGGCCTGGGACCCTGCACCCCTCTGCTATTCTCTGGAAGCCTGTTCCAGCCACTCTAGGCTGCCTCTGCCATCATTTCTGTTCCAGTCTTTCCTGACCAAATGTGCAGACCAGTACCCAGCCACTTTCTGCACTACTTCCCTGAGAAGGCTTCCTCTTCCCAGGAGGTCCTAGACTGTGAGGTTGCCTGTGGGCTGGATCATGGGCTTTCATGGCATCAAGGAATCTGAAGTTATCAGCAAAATTCAAGGCTTATGTCATGGGTTCTGGAGGTTATCTCTCCATAGCTATCCACCCCTTCTAGGCCCTGACCATTCCTCCATCTAGAAGGGACAGTGAGCAAGACTGTCCAGTTTGGCACTTATTCTTTTTCACCCTGTCTGTAGGGGGAAGATCTGACATTTTAGGGAAGAGGGGCAAAACTTCATGGCTGTTCCAGGGATTTGGTGGTCCCAGGTGTCAGTCCAGCTGTGGAAGGGTTGGAGATGATGCCTTTGGGTCCTAGGAGAGGCAGGAACTGGCCCAGTCACCCCTGGTGCCCTCAGGGCTGCCTTGTACCTGACATCGCTGCAGGAACACTGCTGGAGGCTGGGGTTTGGCTGCAAGGCGGTATTCTCCAGCACTTTCACTCTTGAACTGGCTTCTGTAGTGCCCATAGAAGCCACTGTTGTGCTATAACAAAAAAGGCACGAGGGTAACCCCACTCAAACCACCACCCTGGGCCCCAGAGCTCAGGACCCCATCTGAAGGTTCTAGGAAAGCTAGGCCAGAAGATAGGAATTCCTGACAGAACAGAAAGAATCTGAGGAATTGGGAAACTCCTGGAGAGGGGCCAGCAGAGAAGCATCACCATGCATCATCAGGACAATTGGTCTCCGGTGCATTGACCCACTTGGGGGGCTATGCATGTGTGGGGAAGGGGTACCATTCACTCAGAGCAGAGTTTTGTGGACAGGACCACTATCCAGTGGTGTAGCCCTTCCTTAAGGAATCTGAGAAGTCTCCTTTGTTGTCCTCCCTAATCAAGGGTTCCTGATGAGAGAAAGTCCAATGGATCTTCCTTCTGCCACTATTGACAAAGTTGTGAATACTCATTTGCCACACACCCTGCTATTCTGGAGTAAAAGGGGCACCCCCTGAAACTGGAGCACCTAAGCAAGGGATAAACTTTCCAAAATGAAAATTTCATCAGCAGAGGATACCTTCTGGAGAGAATTTCAGAGAAAGGCACTGGCAGAAGACAGAAATGAGTACCTATCAGGGGTCCAAGAAGAGGCTATATTGTGCCAATGTCATTAGGTGGACACCTGTCTGGGAACTCCTATGGCCCAACCTCTTTGTCCTGTGTCCTCTGTAGAGAGGATGGGTATGTCTGGTTCTCCACAGTCATAACTCTGACCAGAGGAACCTGCCCTGAGTCTGGCCTCTGACAATCACAGTGGGCTTCTCAGCAGGTCTAGGAAGTCCCTATCTTTTCATCCTACTGAAGACTTGAGTCACTTTACTTGTCTGTCCATTCCTCTGCTATCTGTCAAGAACCCCTTGCCCTCTATCAGGTTAGTTCAACAGTATTTACTGGACCTTTACTGTATTGTAGGCATGGGGCTGGGCATGGGAAATATAGATGGACAAAAACACAGTCTTTTCCCTCAAAATGTTCCCAGATTAGAGAGCAGTCAAATTCTAAAAGTTTGGCAGGGGGGAGGGGAGCATGGAGGGGGAATTCAAACAATAACCTGGGAATAAAATGGGGTGACCAGAGGACTAGGAGTTTCATATGGCTCGCAGGAGACCAGGATGCATGTAAGGAGGCATAGCGTCAGGAAGACTAGGCAGCCTCCATGGGTGACTTCAGGATGGTGGAGGCGAAGTGGGCAGCTCAGGGTCTTCCACCAGGCTAGGCTGGATGCTGGATGCAACCCTTCTCACTTCACTCAGATTTCAGGTACAACCTGAGGGTGAGGGGCCAGGATTAACTACAAAGCACATTCTTACCCAGGAGCCTACTAAAGCTCTTTGCATCTTTCCAGGAAGGGAGCGGAAAAGGCAAACTTTCCTCTTGTCTTTTTGAGGTTATGTCTGAGGACAGAGAATCTCCGGAGGTCAACTTCTTGTTGCTTAGTGACAAAGGGAAGTTATGACTGCACAATGCTGCTGTTTGTTGAGGCAGCACCTGGCCTATTGCCCTTTTGTCCTTGCTGCTCTATTTCTTCTCTGTGAGAGAAATCTGCCCCTCGGCTTTAACCATCTGGGAGAGCCTTTATATATAGAAACATAAACGGTAGAGTCTGATGGACTCACAGCCAATGAAATATTAAAGAACATTTCAGAGGCAAATCCTGCATTTGGAAAACTATGCATCCATACTGCCAGGGATATATATAAATTTAGAAAGCATTCCATGGAGTCAGAAGAAATGTTAAAGGGGTTGGTATTTCTCAGGATAAAATTGCTGCTTCAGAATAAGACTCTGCCAACTTATCTCTTTCTTAGGAGTTTGTGGTGACCAGATCATGACAGGTGAATGTTACAAGGGCTGAGTGAAGGAGGAGAGCGTAACAAAAGAGCATAAGAAGGAGAATGCAAAGATTTGACATGGTTTCATTCTGAGCTACACTTGGGCAAATTATTGACCGATTCTCTTTTATTTGTAACAAAGAAACATGAATAGTTCATCCTCTTTATTAACCAAAAGAAGCTGGTAATCAGCGTCTAAAAAGTTCAACAAGCCGGGTGCAGTGCCTCACACCTGTAATCCTACCACTCTGGAAGGCCGAGGTGGAAGGATCATTTGAGCTTAGGAGTTCCAGACCAGCCTGAGCAAAATCGAGACCCCGTCTCTACTAAAAAAAAAGTAGAAAGAAATTAGCTGGACAACTAAAAATATATAGAAAAACTTAGCTGGGCATGGTGGAGCATGCCTGTAGTCCCAACTACTCGGGAGGCTGAGGAAGGAGGATCACGTGAACCCAGAAGTTTGAGGTTGCTGTGAGCTAAGATGACGCCACGGCACTCTAACCTGGGCAACAGAGTGAGACTCTGTCTCTAAATAAATAAATAAAAAGTTCAACAGTAGGAAACACCCAGACCCTGCTAGTATCAATGGTACCAGCCCTAATAACCAGAAAGTCTACTGTAGTGTAATCCTCTCACAGGGACTCATAGGTATTAAAACGTTCATTGTAGCATCTACATAAAGGAAAAACTGTAAGTAGTGCATGTGTTTATTTACCAACAAGACAATGAGGAAACTGGGCTATAATCACACAATGAAATACTGGAATTACTATGGTTACTATGTATGGGTTACAGATATTTGAATCCATAGAGATAAATCTTAAAGATATTGAGTCAAAAAGTGAAATTATAGAAAGATGTGCAAAGTATGCTATTTATAAAATGATACAAACATGCAAAATTAGAGCTGGGCGAGGTGGTTCAAGCCTGTTAATCCTAGGGACTCAGGAGGCTGAGGTGGGAGAATCCCTTGAGCCCGAGCCCAGGAGTTTGAGGCTGTGGTGAGCTATGATCTCGCCACTGCACTTCAGCCTGGATGACACAGCCAGACCCCATCTCTAAAAAAAAAACCAAAACGGAAAATAATGCTATATATTGTTTATGGATACACATATATGAGCTATGAGTTAAAAGCACAAACATGCATAGAAATGATAAGCAACAAATTCAGGATAAAAGTCACCTAGGTAGGGGAGCAAGGGTAATGGTATCAGGAAGGGCAGAATGGAGCCCTTCCTTATACCTATCTGTATTTATTTTTAAGTTCACAACTCTATCTGTATTTATTTTTAAAGCTTTGCTTAGGTAATTAATACACAATAAACTGCACATAGTGAAAGTGTGCAACTTGATACATTTTGATATATGTATATACCTATGAAACATCATCTTCAAGATAGTAAACAGTATGTAACCCTAACAATATTTGTACCCCCATAATATGAAAAAATAAAAAATTTAAAAAAAGTAAACAGGACCATCACTCTCAGGTTTCCTTCTGCTCATTTGTAATCTTTCCCTATGGCACTCATTTGCCTCAGGCAACCACTGTTCTGCTTTCTGTCATTATAGATTTGCATTTTCTAGTATTTTATATAAATAGAATCATACAGTATGTATTGTTTTGTGTCTGGCTTTCATTCAGCATAACTATTTTGAGATTTATCCGTTTTGTTGTGGGTATCAATTGGTCAATTCTTTTTATTGCTTAGTAGTTTTCCATTGTGTGCATATACTAAATCACTCCTTCTGTTTTTCTGAATCCATACACCAATCAGGTTTTTGTCCCCATTACACCGTTACTGTTCCTAAAAAATTAATTCTCACTTATCTTCCTCAACATACCGGCAGCATTTGTCACAGCTGATCTCCTCCTCACTGAAGCAGTTCCAGGAGGCTTCCAGAGAAATTCACTCTCCTGGTGTCCCTCCCCCGTCCCTGAACACTTCCTCCAACTCTTTGGCTGCTTTTCCCTCATCTCCAAGGCCTCTAAACTAGTTGTGCGTCCTGGGCTCAATACAATCTCTTTTCCATCTATACTCCTTCATTGGTGATCTCATCCCATTTCATTGCTTTCTAAGTCATCTACGACCACCAGAGGCAGAGGTAAGTAGATCCCGCCTGCCCTACACTCGCTGTCCCTGCCCTTAGGTCCCTCCAGCATCCAGCAGGCCAAAAGCCTCAGACGACTTCTTTCCTCCTTTCTGTCTCCTCCAGGGCCCCAGTTTTGTGTCCCCATCTGCTCATGGCCCCTTTCGCCCAGCTGCTCCCCTTTGCCCTGCCCTTTCTCTGAGCCATGTGCTCGGCCACCAGGTCCAGCCCACATGCTGCCCTCACAGACGCTACCTCGCCATCTCTGGGGTTCTGGGCCTCCCTGTTCTTGGCACATGCAGTGGAGTGTGTGTCAGGCGACGAGCGAGTGTGTCCAGGTTTTCAAGGGGATGCCGGGTGGGTTGCAGGTGGGCCGCTGGGTGTGAGCGTGGGGATGTGAGGTTACGTCCTACGCGAGGCAACGTGGGCTGGATGTGGCGTGTGGCTGTGTGTGGCGCGATGTAGGCCTCCTGCCCAGCGCGCAATTAGAGCGGTTAAGATCGTTAGGACCGTTAAGACGGTTAGGAGCGTTAAAACCGTTAGGACCGTTAAGACCGTTAGCCGTGTGTCCGATGGGGGCGGGGCCCTTAGGACGGGAAGAAATCCCATTGGCCAGAGGAGGCCCTGGGGGAGGAGCCGCGTATGCTTTGGCTGCCGGGGCGGAACCAGGGCTTCTCGAAGTCAGGTCTGGGCAGCTTCAGGTGCGGCGGCGGCGTGCCCCAACAGCCAGAGGTGGGGACAAGGAGCGCCTTGGGCAGGGTGGGCTAGACTGGGCTGGAGGTGGGGGTAGGTGGGGGGAAGGGTTGAAGAGCCTAACGGGGACTTGGGGGGGATAGGTTTGGGATTCCTGGGGGCCTTGCAGGGTTTCCCGAGAGTTTGTCTTCTGCACTTGAGTCCGGCTTCGGAGTCCCCCGCTGCCCTTTCTTTCCCTGTGGTGGTAGGCTACTGTGACTCTTGAAGGAGGCCCTACTTCTGCGCTTGTCCTTGAGGAGTTTTTGTCAGATTTCGGAGGGTCTGATCTCCCATCATAGGTTCCTACCTGAGAGACTCAAGGAAGAGAGTTGGCCTGGGAAGTCTGAGTGACACTCAGAGAGGCCCACTGGGATTTATCTTTGATTATTATTATGGAAAATCCTATGGAGTCCTCTGGAAAAGACTTCGGAATGATAGGAGCTCAGAGAGTGTCTCCAGGTTGAAAAGAGACTGAAGCTGACCGGGCACGGTGGCTCACGCCTGTAATCCTAGCACTCTAGGAGGCGGGGGGGATTGTTCAAAGTCCAGAGTTGGAAACCAGCCTGAGCAAGAGCGAGACCCCGTCTCTACTAAAAATAGAAAGAAATTAATTGGCCAACTAAAAATATATATATAAAAAAAATTAGCCGGGCATGGTGGCACATGCCTGTAGTCCCAGCTACTCGGGAGGCTGAGGCAGTAGGATCGCTTGAGCCCAGGAGTTTGAGGTTGCTGTGAGCGAGGTTGATGCCAGGGCACTCACTCTAGCTTGGGCAACACAGTGAGACTCTGTCTCATAAAAAAGAAAAAGAAAAAGAAAAAGAAAGAAACAAAAAAGAAAAGAGGCTGGAGTTGAGAGAGGAAGACTATTCGTGCTTGAGGAGGGCCTGACCAGGCCAAAGGGGGCCTGAAGTCTGAGGAAGAGACTTTTTTCTGCTCTTTATGCAGTGAAGGAAAGGGAGTCGCACTTGGATGGCCTGCACGCCGGGGCCTCAAGATTTTCAGGGTTGGCCAGCTGCAGTGGCTCACGCCTGTAATCCCAGCGTGAGCCAAGGCTTTTTGGGAAGCCAAGGCGGGAGGATCGCTTGAGGTCAAGAGTTCAAAACCATCTTGAGCAACATACCGAGATCCCCATCTCTACAGACAAAGAAAAATTAACCAGGAGTGATGGCACGTGGCTGTAGTCCCAGCTACTCGGGAGGCTGAAGCAGGAGGATCGCTTGAGCCCAGGAGTTTGAGGTTGCTGTGAGCTATGATCATGCCACTGCACTCTAACCAGGGCAACAGAGTGAGACCCTGCCTCTCAAAAAAAAAAAAAAAAAAGATTTTCAGGGTTGAAGACAGGGTCAGATGGGGGGAGTCTATGCCCCTCAGAGCCTCCCATGCTTACCCACACTGCTAGGGCCCTTCCTGTGTGAATGGTTCCATTGGCGGCATGCACTCAATTTTTCCTCCCCTTTTATGCTTCTTTTAATAAGGTTGGGGGTGGTGGGAGCTGAGGAGGGGATCCTGACCTTGAAAGTTTTTAATGTGTGCATTAAAAGTTTTTAAGTTTTCATTTATTTTCATTTAAGTTTTCATTTATCTTGGAATGACTAGTGTTCTACTTTAGAATGCCTACCTCTTCATTACTAGTATTGTAGTAGCATCTTCAAGGAGAGTTTTAGACAGATGGGATTTCTACCCTCTGGGAATTTAAAAAGCTACACAGGTAGCATGGAGATGGATAAATGCAGAGAAGAGAGATAAACCCGAGGTTGGGTATATCAAGCCCCAGGTGTTCTTTAGACATATTGAGAATAAGGGTGTACTTACCACAATTTTTAAACTTTGGGAAAAAGAATTAAGGGTGTAACCATGGACTTTAACTTCATTAAAAACCCTCTTAAGAGTTAATTAGGTTCTGGAACCCAGGGAGTATTCTAAACCCCAAGCCACAGACTTGTAAATTACTATCCTCTGTCAACATAAACAGAGATGGAAAACGATGGAGGATTTAGCATCTAGGTGTGCTAATAATGACATTAATAATGGACTTGATGTAGTGATGTGTGTAAAATTGTTTAGATTCTAGAGGGAATTTCTGTTAGCATGAAAGGAAGAAAGACAGACGATCAAACAAGTACACATAAGAGCCAAGAATCCTGTATTTAGATAAATATACCTCTATTGAAACACATAATAGAGTCTGCTAATCTAGGAACTTGAAATGCAGTAATTGAAAACATCAGGCTGGACGAGGTGGCTCAGGCCTATAATCCTAGCACTTTGGGAGGCCAAGGCAGGAGGATTGCTTGAGATCATGAGTTCAAGACCAGCCTGAGCAAGACTGAGACCCCCATCTCTACAAAAAAGAGAAAATTTAGCGAGGTTTGGTGGCACTTGCCTGAAGCCCCAGCTACTTGGGAAGCTGAGGCAGGAGGATTGCTTGAGCCCAAGAATTTGAGGTTGCTGTGAGCTATGATGATGCCACTGCACTCCAGCACAGGCAATGGAGCCACCCTGTCTCGGGGAAAAAAAGAATTTTCTCACATCTATTTGTTGGTTATCTTGAGGTACAGTTTATTCTAGAAAGGTAAGATAAATGACTGATTCTTTCTCCACAAGTTTTCAGAATAATGAGTTGGTTGCCTGTCTTCCAAAGTGATTAGTGAAAGTTTTAAAAAATATAATTATGAATTCAACAAAGGAAGCCCCTATACGTTATCTCTCCAGTAGTCCTTGGCCCTAGTAGTCTTTGATAACTTCCATGTTCTCTGGTATGACAAGATGTTCTCACCAGGCATGATGGCTTGTGCCTGTAATTCCAGCTACTTGAGAGGCTTAGGTTGGAGGATCATTTGAGCCCAAGAATTAGAGACCAGTTTGGGCAATATAATGAGACCCCCATATCAAAAAAGAAAAAAAAAAGTCCCAGGGTTGTTTTCCACATGTCTTGCCCCAGACCTGGTTCCTTTTAGTGAGGAATGGCATTTCAAGACAAAAGCTAGGTATTATGGGAGATCGTTGCTACTGAGTCGGTCATTGTTTCCTGGCATTTTCAGTGGACAGAGTTATGTAATACATTTTTTGTTTTTTGAGACAGAGTCTCACTCTGTTGCCCGGGCTAGAGTGCCATGGCATCATCATAGCTCACAGCAACCTCAAACTCCTGAATTCAAGCAATCCTACTGCCTCAGCCTCCCAAGTAGCTGGGACTACAGGCATGCACCACCATGTCTGGCTAATTTTTTCTATATATTTTTAGTTGTCCAACTAATTTTTTTCTATTTTTAGTAGAGATGGGGTCTCGCTTTTGCTCAGGCTGGTCTGGAACTCCTTAGCTCAAATGATCCTTCTGCTTCAGCCTCCCAGAGTGCTAGTATTACAGGCGTGAGCTACCACACCCAACCTTGAAATACATTTTTTTTTTTTTTTTTTTTGAGACAGAGTCTTGCTTTGTTGCCCAGGCTAGAGTGAGTGCCGTGGCGTCAGCCTAGCTCACAGCAACCTCAAACTCCTGGGCTCAAGCGATCCTCCTGCCTCAGCCTCCCGAGTAGCTGGGACTACAGGCATGCACCACCATGCCTGGCTAATTATTTTTATATATATATATTAGTTGGCCAATTAATTTCTTTCTATTTTTATAGTAGAGACGGGGTCTCGCTCAGGCTGGTTTTGAACTCCTGACCTCGAGCAATCCGCCCGCCTCGGCCTCCCAGAGTGCTAGGATTACAGGCGTGAGCCACCGCGCCCGGCCTGAAATACATTTTTAAAGAGAAAGATACCTAAAGTTAATAATGATATTTATTTTATACCAAACCTAGCATTACAGGGATTTTGCTTAACTCCTTTGATTTTATATTTGTACTTCTTATCACACACTGAAATTTTTGGTTCCCACCACATTAATATAATTATTTGCTTTATTCTTTTTTTTTTTTTTTTTTGAGACAGAGTCTCACTCTTTGCCCAAGATAGAGTGCCATGGCGTCAGCCTAGCTCACAGCAACCTCAAATTCTCGAGTTCAAGCTATCCTCCCTCCTCTGTCTCCCAGTTAGCTGAGACTACAGGTGTGCACCACCACACCTGGCTAATTTTTTTCTATTTTTAGTAGAGATGGGGTCTCACTCTTGCTGAGGTGGTCTCAAACTCCTGAGCTCTGGTGATTCTCCCACCTCAGCCTCCCAGAGTGCTAGGATTACAGGCGTGAGCCACCATGCCTGGCCTTCCCCAGTACCTTTATGGTTTCATTTTTACATTATTTCTGATTCATTTGGAATATATTCTGGTGTTTTGTGTAAGGACTTGATGGAATTTTATCTTTTTTCATATAGCTATTCAGTTACCCTAACTATACTTATTAAAATGTCTTCTCTCTCTTCCATATATTTGAGATGCTACCTTTATCATGTACGTACTACATTTCTGTTTTCAGTTAAATTTATTGCTATGTTTTATCTTGTGTTCTACTGGTTTGTCTCTCTAATCATGTGACAATGTAAGGTGAAAAATTATAGAAGCTTTATTATATGTTTTACTACCTGGTAAAAGTAGGCCCTTTCTCTCTTTCCTCTCCTTCTTTCCTTTTTTCCTTTTTGGGAATTTGCTGCCCAGTCTTGTTTGTTTTTCCAAATGAACATTATAATCAACTTTCTACCTGCAGAAAAAAATCTAATGGCATTTTTATTGAGATCATTTCACAAAGTTTAAAATCTCTAGAGAGGTATAACATCTTTGTGATGTTTAATCTTCTTATCAAAGAACATGATATATCTTTCCCATTGCTCAGGAACGGTTTGTAGTTTTCTCATATTCCTGTTGTGTGGCTTAAACAAAAGAAATTTATTTTCTCATGGTTCTAGAGACTAGAAGTTCAAGATTAAGGTGCCATCAAAGTTGGTTTCTGGTGAGGCCTCTCTTCCTGGCTTGCAGTAGCCCACCTTTTTGCATTGTTCTCTCCTGGCCTTTCTTCTGTGTGCATAGAGAAAGAAAGAAAGAGAGATCTCTGATGTTTCCTTTTCTTGTTATAAGGATACCAAGCCTTAAAAGAATTAGAGCCCTACACTTATGACCTCATTTAACGTTAATTATCTCCTTAAAGGCCCTATCTACATATACAGTCACATGGAGGATTAGGGCTTCAACATATGAATTTTAGGGGGACACAATTCCATCCATAATAGTGGGCATCCTTGTCTTGTTCCTGACTTTATCAAGAAGGCTTCTAGTGTTCAAGGAGGTATATATCAATCTTCTGTTTTATTGAGTACTTTTTTGTTAAAATGAATTTATGTTGAATTTTATCAAATGCCTTTTCTACTTCTATGCAGGAAATCATCTAGTCATCTCAGTCATTATTTGCTAATATTTAAGATTTTTGCTTTGGCCTGGCGCAGTGGCTCAAGCCTGTAATCCTAGCTCTCTGGGAGGCCGAGGTGGGCGGATCGTTTGAGCTCAGGAGTTCGAGACCAGCCTGAGCAAGAGCGAGACTCCATCTCTACTATAAATAGAAAGAAATTAATTGGCCAACTAATATATATAGAAAAAATTAGCCAGGCATGGTGGCACATGCCAGTAGTCCCAGCTACTTGGGAGGCTGAGGCAGCAGGATTGCTTGAGCCCAGGAGTTTGAGGTTGCTGTGAGCTAGGCTGGCACTCACTCTAGCCTGGGCAATAAAGTGAGACTCTGTCTCAAAAAAAAAAAAAAAAGATTTTTGCTTTGATGTTCAACATTGACATTAGTCTATAGTTTTAATGGTTAATGCAATCTTTTGCCAAGTTTTGGAGTCAGTATTTTAATTCTTAAAAATAATTTGGAGCCAGGGACAATGGCCTGTAATCCTAGCACTTTTGGCGGCTGAAGCAGGAAGATTGCTTGAGGCCAGGAATGCGAGACCAGCCTGGGCAACATAGCCATACCCTGTCTCTACAAAATATTTAAAAAAATTAGCTAGTGTGGTGGTGTGCACCTGTAGTCCTAGATACTTGGGAGGCTAAGCAGGGAGGATTGCTTGAGCCCAGGAGTTTGAGGCTGCAGACAGCTGTGATCTTGCCACTGTACTCCAGCCTGGGCAACAGAGCAATACTGTGTTTCTAAAAAAAATAATAATGATTTGAAAGTTTTTGTTTTATGATGCTCTGGAACAGTGAAATAGCATTGGTATTATCTTTCTGTTTTTTCCCAGAAAAATTGTTCTATTTAACTTTCTCTCTACTAGCTATAGGTGGCTTTTATTTGTTTATTAATAAAAATAGAAAAAAAATTAGCTAGGCGTAGTGGTGAGCACCTATAGTCCCAGCTACTTGGAAGGCTGAGGCAGGAGGATCACTTGAGCCCAGGAGCTAGAGGTTGCTATGAGCTAGGCTGATGCCACGGCACTCTAGTCTGGGCAACAGTGTGAGATACTGTCTAAAGAAATAAAAATTAAATAGTGATTGTTTCTAATGAAGTATCTGTTTTTCAATCCATGTAATTTGCTGGCACCAGCTAATCTAATTTAAACTTTATAGCCTCTTTCCTTAAAAATGATTTTCATGATTCCTTTATTTGTAATTCCTACATATAATATTTTTAAATCAGTTTGGGTTCAGCAATAACTTGTATCTCTCAAGGGCAGACTGCCTTTCTCTGTGTTCTTGTCTTCCACACAATTATTTCTTTCTGTCCCATAGAATAAACAGACCTCCAAGACAAAGGAAGTTAGTTCTCTAGGACTCAAAGTTAGAGACCCACTGCCTGAGAGAAGATAAGGAATTTGCTCTCCATCCTGAGAAAGCACCACTTAGCCATATTCTGCTTATTGGACCCATAACCAGCTAGATGTGCTTTTCTTTCTATATTCAGCTAGCAAAGAACTTCTTTTCTCCCATCCTGTTTTCCCCACTTCTACTGCTGCCCCAAATTGCAGCCTCTGTAAAAGCAAACATTACCATCTCAACTTCATCACCAGCAGAGAGGACACCTGGGGCTTGACTCAGCAAGGAGCAAGAAGATTGCTTCTTGCTCTTTTTCTATAAATCATTGAAAAACTCCATACGTTCTAGAAAGTATAAAATTGAAGGCCAGGCATGGTGGCTCACACCTGTAATCCTAGCACTCCAGGAGGCCTAGGCAGGAGGATTGCTTGAGGCCAGGAGTTCAGCCTGAGCAAGAATGAGACCCTGTATCTATGAAAAATAGAAAAATTAGCTAGACATGATAGCTCGTTCCTGTAGTTCCTTAGGGGGCCGAGGCAGGAGGATGGCTTGAGCCCAGGTGTTTGAGGTTGCAGTAAGCTATCATGATGCCACTGCACTCTAGCCCGGGTGACAGAGGGACTGCAAAAAAAAGTATAAAATTGAATGATCTGTGCAAGACCTGTTTGCACAGGGGAGTGGGATGGGTGGGGGGCAATCGTGACTGAATGTAACTGACATTCAAGTTCCTAACTTTTCTTTTTGAGACAGAGTCTCACTTTGTTGCCCAGGCTAGAGTGAGTGCCGTGGCGTCAGCCTAGCTCACAGCAACCTCAAACTCCTGGGCTCAAGCAATCCTCCTGCCTCAGCCTCCCAAATAGCTGGGACTACAGGCATGCGCCACCATGCCTGGCTAATTATATATATATATATATATATATATATATATTAGTTGGCCAATTAATTTCTTTCTATTTATAGTAGAGATGGGTTCTCGCTCTTGCTCAGGCTGGTTTTGAACTGACCTCAAGCAATCTGCCCTTGGGCTTCCAGAGTGCTAGGATTACAGGCGTAAGCCACCGTGCCGGCCTCAAATTCCTAACTTTTGTAGGACACTTTTCCTCTGGCTAAATTCTAAGAAGATGGACACACTCAAGCTTGGGACATAGTGCCTAAGGGCAGAACAACTAACCAAAAAGAAGAATTGTTGTTTCAACTTCTCTCACACATATATTGAATCTCTCCTGTCTAATCCAGTTAACTGGAGTTGCTGGTTTCATTTTGCTCTTTTTTAATTTTTTTAAATTTTTTTTTTTTTTTTGAGACAGAGTCTCACTTTATTGCCCAGGCTAGAGTGAGTGCCGTGGCGTCAGCCTAGCTCACAGCAACCTCAAACTCCTGGGCTCAAGCAATCCTGCTGCCTCAGCCTCCCAAGTAGCTGGGACTACAGGCATGTGCCACCATGCCCAGCTAATTTTTTCTATATATATTAGTTGGCCAATTAATTTCTTTCTATTTATAGTAGAGATGGGGTCTCGCTCTTGCTCAGGCTGGTCTCGAACTCCTGAGCTCAAACGATCCGCCCACCTCGGCCTCCCAGAGAGCTAGGATTACAGGCTTGAGCCACCGCGCCCAGCCAATTTTTTTAAAAATTTTTTTAAGAGACATGTTCCCATTCTGTCACCCAGGCTGGAATGCAGTCGTGCAGTCATAGCTCACTGTAACCTCAAACTCCTGGGCTCAAGTAAACGCCTCCTTCAGCCTCCTGAGTAGATGGGACTATAGGTGTGTGCCACCATGCCTGGTTATTAATGGTTTTATTTTCAACAGCAAGGGAGAGTTTGGTCATCTAGTCAGAGAGAGAGAGTACCCTTGCCTCCTTCTGGTCATAGAGGACCTCCTTAGCCCCACCCCTCTGATGTCAGCACAGTCACATACCTGGAACTACAAAAGCTTATATTTCTAATTCCACAAATATTAGCTATCTGGTCTTTATATGTATTTGCAAGAGCAATTTATACCATTTTTTTCAAAGGGTGGGCTGAGATTGCGGGAAGAGTAGTCTGAGCATCACTAAGATTAAGATAATAATAGCTAACAGTCAATTCTTTTGGAATCTTGGCATTTTGGTCTGTGTTGTTCCCCTGACTATGGCTCACTTTAAAGATTGTTTGAATGTTACCAGTTTTAAAAGAAATAGACTATTTTTTAGAGCAGTTTTAGGTTTACAGGAAGAGTGGAAAGTACAAAGATTTCCTGTAATCACCCCTTTACACACACACAGAGTCTTCTCCCATTATCAATATCCTTCAACAGAGGGGTACGTTTGTTACAATGAACCTACATTGACACATCATTATCACCAAAAATCTGTAGTTTACATCAAGGTTCACTCTTGGTATTGTACATTCTATGGTTGTAACAAAAGTATAATGACATGTATTCACCATAGTATCATAGTTTCACTGCCTTAAAAAAACCTCTGTGTTCCAGTTGTTCCTCCCTCCCTCCTCCCCTCTAACCCCTCTAACCCCTCTAAATTTTGCAGCCATTGATTTTTTTTTTAACTGAAACAAGGTCTTGCTCTGTCACCCAGGCTGGAGTGCAGTAGCCTGATCATAGCTCAGTGTAACTTTAGACTCTGGGGGCTCAAGTGTTCCTCCTGCCTCAGCCTCCCAGTAGCTGGGACTACACGCTTGTGCCACCACACCTGGCTAATTTCTTTGGTATTTTGTAGAGATGGGGTCTCACTGTGTTGCCCAAGCTGGTCTTGAATTCCTGGCCTCAAGTGATCCTCTTTCCTTGACCTCCCAAAGTGCTGGGATTATAGGTGTAAGCCACTGCACCCCACCTTCCATTTGTATATCTTCTTTGTTTTCTTATTGCTACATTTTAAGGGTTCTTTGTGTGTTTTGGATACCAGTCTTTCATCAGATATGACTTTTGCAGGATTTTTTTCCTGGTCTGTAGCTTGTCTGCTCATTTTCTTGACAATGTCTTTCTCAGAGCAGAAGTTATTAATTTTACTGAAGTCCAGCTTATTCTTTTTTTCATGGATCATGTATCTTTGAAGTTATGTCTAATCTTGCCAATTGACCTTGCCAAGTTACATCTAATCTTGCCAATTCATCTTGACAAGATGATCTTGACAATCACAAGGTCATCTAGATTTTCTCTTATGTTATCTTCTAGGAGTTTTATAGTTTTTCGTATTTCATATTTAAGTCTATAATTTATTTTGAGTTCATTTTTGTGAAGAATGTAAGGTTTATGTCCTAGAGTCCTTGTTTTTTTTGTGTGTCTGTGTGTGTGTTTTGCTGTTCAGTTATTCTAACACCATTTATTGAAAACGCTTATCTTTTCTCCATTGTATTATCTTTGATCCTTAGTCACAGATCAGTTGACTATATTTGTGTTTGTCTATTTCTGGGCTCTCTATTCTGGCTTATTCTCCACATTGCGTTGGCTATTCTGGGTCTTTTGCTTCTCCATATAAACTTTAGAACCAGTTTGTCAATATCCATAAAAAAACTTGCTGGAATTTTGGTTGGGATTGCATTGACTCTGTAGATTAGTTTGGGAAGAACTGACACCTCGACAATAGTGAGTCTTCCTATCCATGAATAAGAATATCTCTCCATTTATTTAGTTTTTTGATTTCTGTCATCAATTTGTAGTTTCCTCATATAAATCTTGTACATATTTTGCCAGAGTTATACATAAGTATTTCATTTTGGGAGAATACAAATGTAAATGGTTTTATGTTTTCAATTTAAAATTCTACCTGTTCATTGCTGATATATAGGAAAGTGGTTGACTTTGTATATTAACCTTCTATCCTGTGACCTTGCTATAATCATTTATTAGTTCAAGGAATTTTTGTCATTTCTTTTAGATATTCAATATAGATAATCATGTCATCTGTGAACAAAGACAGTTTAATTTTTTCCTTCCCAATATATGTACTTTTTATTTAATTTTATTTCTAATTTTATTTCTCACTCTGTTGCCCAGGCTAGAGTGCCATGGCGTCAGCCTAGCTCATAGCAACCTCAAACTCCTGGGCTCAAGCGATCCTCCTCCCTCAGCCTCCCGAGTAGCTGGAACTATAGGTGTGCACCACCCACACCTGGCTAATTTTTACTATTTTTAGTAGAGACAGGGGTCTCACTCTTGCTCAGGCTGGTCTCGAAATCCTGAGCTCAAGCAATCCTTCCGCTTCGGCTTTTCAGAGTGCTAGGATTATGGGCATGAGCCACAGCGACCAGCCTAAATTTCTTGTTCTTGGCTGGATGTGGTGGCTCACGCCTGTAATCCTAGCACTCTGGGAGGCCGAGGCAGGCTGATAGCTCGAAGTCAGGAGTTGGAAACCAGCCTGAGCAAGAGCAAGACCCCGTCTCTACTATAAATAGAAAGAAATTAATTGGCCAACTAATATATATAGAAAAATTAGCCGGGCATGGTGGTGCATGCCCTCCAGATACTCGGGAGGCTGAGGCATTAGGATTGCTTGAGCCCAGGAGTTTGAGGTTGCTGTGAGCTAGGCTGACGCCACAGCACTCACTCTAGCCTGGGCAACAAAGCGAGACTCTGTCTCAAAAAAAAAAAAAAAAAAAAATTTCTTGTTCTTATTTCATTAGCTAGGGCTTCCTTCCCTAGGTGGCTCATGCCTGTAATCCTAGCACTCTGGGAGGCCGAGGCAGGCTGATAGCTCAAAGTCAGGAGTTGGAAACCAGCCTGAGCAAGAGCAAGACCTCGTCTCTACTATAAATAGAAAGAAATTAATTGGCCAACTAATATATATAGAAAAATTAGCCGGGCATGGTGGTGCATACCCTTCAGATACTCGGGAGGCTGAGGCATTAGGATTGCTTGAGCCCAGGAGTTTGAGGTTGCTGTGAGCTAGGCTGACGCCACGGCACTCACTCTAGCCTGGGCAACAAAGCGAGACTCTGTCTCAAAAAAAAAAAAAATTTCTTGTTCTTATTTCATTAGCTAGGGCTTCCTTCCAGTATACTCATGGCAGTGGTAAAAGGGGACATCCTTGCCTTGTTCCTGATCCTAGTGGGAAAGTTTCTAGTTTTTGTTTGTTTCTTGTTTTTTTTTTTGAGACAGGGTCATGGTCACCATGTCACCTGGGCTTAGAGTTCAGTTGTATCATTATAGCTCACTGTAACCTCAAACTTCTGAGCTCAAGTGATTCTCCTGCCTCAGCCTCCTGACCAGCTGGGACTATAGGCTTGTGTCACCATGCATGGCTAATTTTTATATTTTTTGTAGAGCCATATGGGGTCTCACTTGTGCTCAGGCAGATCTCAAACTCCTGGCCTCCAGCGATCCTCCCGCCTCAGCCTCCCAGAGTGTGAGGATTACAGGCATGAGTCACTGCACCCTGCCTAGTTTCTTACCATTAAGTATGATGGTATATGTAGGTTTTTTGTAGTTTTTTAAATCAAGTTTAGGAAGTTCACCTCTCTTTCTAGATTGCTGAGAATTTTTATCAGGAATGGGTCAATTTTGTCAAATGAGTTTTCTGTATCTACTGATATGATCGTGTGATTTTTATTCTTTAGTCTATTGATGTGATGGATTACAGTAATTGATTTTTTTTTTTTTTAAGACACAGTCTCTCTCTGTTGCCCAGGCTAGAGTGCCATGGCATCAGCCTAGCTCACAGCAACCTCAAATTCCCAGGCTCAAGCAATCCTCCTGCCTCAGCCTCCCGAGTAGCTGGGACTACAGGCATGCGCCACCATGCCCGGCTAACTTTTTCTATAGATTTTTAGTTGTCCAGCCAATTCTTTCTATTTTTTTTTTTTTTTTATTTTTTTTTTTTTTGAGACAGAGTCTCACTTTATTGCCCAGGCTAGAGTGAGTGCCGTGGCATTAGCCTAGCTCACAGCAACCTCAAACTCCTGGGCTCAAGCAATCCTGCTGCCTCAGCCTCCCAAGTAGCTGGGACTATAGGCATGCGCCACCATGCCCGGCTAATTTTTTCTATATATATTAGTTGGCCAATTAATTTCTTTCTATTTTTATAGTAGAGATGGGGTCTCGCTCTTGCTCAGGCTGGTCTCGAACTCCTGAGCTCAAAGGATCCGCCCACCTCGGCCTCCCAGAGAGCTAGAAATTCTTTCTATTTTTAGTAGAGACGGGGGTCTCACTCTTGATCAGGCTGGTTTCGAACTCCTGACCTTGAGCAATCCTCCTGATTTGGCCTCCCAGAGTGCTAGGATTACAGGCATGAGTCACTGCACTCGGCCACAATAATTGATTTTTGAATGTTGAACCAGCCTTGCATACCTGGAACAAATCCCACTTAGTTGTAGTGTATAATTCTTTTTATATATTGTTGGATTGTATATACTTATTTTTTGTTGAGGACTTTGTATTCCTGTTCATGAGAGAGATTTGTCTGTACTTTTCTTGTAATGTCTTTGTCTGGTTTGGGGTAATACTGGCCTTATAAAATGAGTTAGGAAGTATTCCCTCTGCTTCTATCTTTTGGAAGAGACTGTAGACAATTGGCATAATTATTTTCTTAAATGTTTCCTTAAATGTGGAATTCAGGCTAGGCACAGTGGCTCATGCCTGTAATTCTAGCACTTTGGGAGGCGGAGGCAGGAGGATCACTCAAGACCAGCCAGAGCAACATAGTGAAACCCTGTCTCTAAAAAAAAAAAAAAAAAAAGAATTATCCAGGCCCAGTGACATGTGCCTGTAGTCCCAGCTACTTGGGAGGCTGGGGTAGGAGGATTGCTTGAGCCCAGGAGTTTGAAGATAACAGTGAGCTATGATTGGGCCACACAGCACTTCTGCCTGAGTGATAGAGCAAGACACTATCTCAATTAATTAATTAATTAGTTTTTTAAAATGTAGAATTTACCTGTGAACCCCAACTGGGCAATGTAGCCAGTTTTTCAAATGAATTTATTTCACCCAATGACGTATTTTATTAATTTATTTGCTTTGTGGGAAAATAATATTGCACTGAACTTCTTTGAAGGTAGTCTACAAAAAAGAAATTATCTAAACTGTGTTCAGTAGGATTGAGACAAAAAAATTAACTTTTAATATTTAGTCCCAACCTGCAGCAAACTTCATTCTCAACTGATGTAAATATATGCGAGAATCTATGGTCTGTTTTGGTTTTTTTTAGAGATGGGGAATCTTGCTGTCTTGCCCAAGCTGGTCTTGAACTCCTGGCCTCAAGCAGTCCTCCCCAGTTGGCCTCTGAAAGTGCTGAGATTACAGGCATGAGCTACTGCTTCTGGCCATTGTCTGTTATGAATGAGTCTTTTAAACTGAGAGTGAGTAAATGTGGAAGGCCCCAGGAGACCATGGATTCATTTGAGAATGGTAAATCCATAGTCTTTGAGAAAGTAATTAAGAAGCTAGGCCGGGCGCGGTGGCTCAAGCCTATAATCCTAGCTCTCTGAGAGGCTGAGGTGGGCGGATCGTTTGAGCTCAGGAGTTCGAGACCAGCCTGAGCAAGAGCGAGACCCCATCTCTACTATAAATAGAAAGAAATTAATTGGCCAACTAAAATATATATAGAAAAAATTAGCCGGGCATGGTGGCGCATGCCTGTAGTCCCAGCTACTTGGGAGGCTGAGGCAGAAGGATTGCTTGAGCCCAGGAGTTTGAGGTTGCTGTGAGCTAGGCTGACGCCACGGCACTCACTCTAGCCTGGGCAATAAAGTGAAACTCTGTCTCAAAAAAAAAAGAAGCTAATAAGCACCAGTGTCCATACCAGGCACTAGATATTCATGATCTTTAATTCTTACCCGTATTATTTAAGGTAGGTGCTATCCTCTTATCCTCATTTTATCCTCATTTAACTAATGAGGAAACTGATATTCAAAGAAGTTAACTGATTTGCCCAACTTCACACTTTGTACTTTATAAGTACAAGAGTCAGTCAAGATCTGAACCTTGGTCTGGTTGCCTCTACAGCCCTACCCTTTCAATTCATTACCTTGCTGCTCATAAAGGGAGACATTAAGAGCTGTTCAGTTCCAAAAAGTCCCTTAAAATAGAGCAGATGTTGAGAAACAGAATATGTATACTTGAAACACTGTGAGCTTTTATACTATACTGGCCTGGCTACAGAATATGTATACTTGAAACACTGTGAGCTTTTATACTATACTGGCCTGGCTTAGAATTTACTTACCCCTAATTATTGGAGAGGACTTGAGCTAATTATTTAAACCTATCTGAATTTGATCACAAATTTATAAATGGGCATAATAACAACTACCTCACAAAATCATTGTGAGGATTTCAATAAATGGCCATATATAAAACCTAGCATTGTGTTGGCATGTAGTAGTGGCTAAGTAAGTGGTAGTACCTTGATTAATATTCTTACAAAACAAATTGTTGGTTATAATCATTCAAATGCATCTATTTTTCTAGAAAATTAGAACAGATTTCCTTAATCAAGTTTAAATTATATAAAAGTATACTAAAATGTCTATCTTCAGAACTTGTTTCATTTTACCTAGGTTTGTGTTGAAACAGTATTTGATGTCCAATGGTCTTTAATCCACTATATGTATGGAAAATCATATTTTCTGATGCCACAATGATAGTGTATAATCTGATAAATATGAATATTCTTATGAGATCGAGGAGACAAAATTTAGAAGTTGATCTTGTTTCTAAAATCTAGGCTATATGATCATTATAATGAACTCTAATATAAGCATGTTGAGTTGTCAGTAAGCAGAGTAGTAGGCAACTGCTTATATGAGAGGTGTGGGAAGGCACTTTTGTCCAAAGAACTCCTTCCTTCCTCATGCAGCTTCTGTACTGCCCAAATTCCACAGCTGACTTTGCATTCCAATATCCCATGGTCTGGGGAGAACTAGTCTTCTTGGGAGAATATAATAGATTAAGTCATTCATTGGGCCAGGCAATGAAAGATGGCGTTTATTGGTCCTTTCCTAAAAGCAGATTACTAATAGGGTGGCAAGAAAAAAGGGCAAAAGAGCAGAAGATGGAAGGCAAATTTACTGTTTCACAGGTGATCTTGGTCTTTCCCTGGTATTAAGATGGATGAGAATTGTATGCAATTTAACAGCAGAAAATATCTGTTTCCAGCACATAGGTAATGGAAATTTTCACCAATTGGATGTGAATGTAACTGCTGAAATGTCCTCATCTATATATAATAATCACTAGTAATCTTTGGAAAAAATTTTACTATGTTAATTTTCTTAATATTTTTATGTTATTTCAAATAGGGATAATCATAAGAAATGAATTTTAATGTCTGGAATATCAAAGAGATGCTCAGTATTCCCTCAGGCTCTGGGTAAGTCTTCCGGTTATATTCTCTGATGCTTAAGAGGATTTATGGTTTCACTGATTTCTTAGAAAGAGTACCCCTTCTTACAAAAATAGAGGTACCCCATACAGCCTCTTCTCCTTGTCTTCCTCTCTTCTGTCATTGTTGTACCTTCCCATACTTTTTTTTTTCCTTTTCCCCATTTTCTGAAATTAAAAATGATGTCAACCCAGTTCTGTGTATTAATTGAGTAATGACTCTGTATCCAGCACTGGGCCTATGAGAGTCAGACATGGTCTCACATCTAGACACTCACCTCAGTTGGAGTGACTGCTATTGAAATAGCAAGGAGTTCTTACAGCACAGCTGTAAAAAAAAAATAAAGGAAGAAAAGAAATAGCAAGGAGCAAAATCAAGACAATGTTAAGATGTGTGTTCAATTGTATAGTGCTATTTGTATGTATTGTGGAGATAAGAGCCACTCCGGCTGTTAACAAGGCTCATGAAAATATTGTCCCCTATGCTATTCTACCCAGGTACTTACATTGGTGTCTACCATCTTTTAATAAGCCTGACATTGGTAATTTGGTGGGTGCACCTTAGAAGTAATGTATATTTAAGGGATTTCTAATTGGTTTAAGGGATTTCTAATTGGATTACCATTGGTTTGAGAATGGTAAATCCATAGTCTTTGAGAAAGTAATTAAGAAGCTAATAAGCACCAGTGTCCATACCAGGTATACTCTTATCATTGGATAGTTTCTTTCCTCCCTAACACTTTTCTTTTCTTTTCTTTTCTTTTCTTTTTTTTTTTTTTTGAGACAGAGTCTCGCTTTGTTGCCCAGCCTAGAATGAGTGCCATGGTGTCAGCCTAGCTCACAGCAACCTCAAACTCCTGTGCTCAAGCAATCCTGTTGCCTCAGCCTCCCGAGTAGCTGGGACTACAGGCATGCGCCACCATGCCCGGCTAATTTTTTTCTGTATATTAGTTGGCCAATTAATTTCTTTCTATTTATAGTAGAGACGGGGTCTCATTCTTGTTCAGGCTGGTTTGGAACTCCTGACCTCGAGCAATCCGCCCGCCTTGGCCTCCTAGAGTGCTAGGATTACAGGCGTGAGCCACCGCGCCCAGCCCCTAACACTTTTCTGAAGAGAGTTATTAATTGATCAAAAACCTAGGGCACTGTTTTTTTTCTCAAAAAGAAAAAAAATCTTAAAGTTGAGATAGAGTAGAGAAAATCTATCTTTAATTCTAGATCATAGATTTAAGATATAAATGCTACATGATTTCAGTAGGCTTACAGAGCTATTTTTTTTTTTCCAGCCTGGCTGATTATTCTATTTGACCCAAAAGGTGGAGTCACAGAGACCTATTTTGAGCAATGATTATGTAAACTATATTACACAATATTGTATGTAGTCTATTATCTTAGCTATCTCAGGAAATATATAGGTTCTGTGAGTAAAAATAATTGCCCTTTGCTATCCTGAACTGTTAGAGTTTCTTGTTGTTTTATTTATAATATATTTGAAAGCTGGGCATAGTGGCACACACCTGTAGACCCTGCTATATTTAGAAGGCTGAGGCAGGAGGATTGCTTGAGGCCAGGAGTTAGAGGCCAGCCTGAGCAACATTTCAAGACCTTGTCTCTAAAAAAAAAAATAATAACAATAATATGTTTGGTTACATCAACACATAAACGAATAGTATGTATTAATAATATTAAAGTTCCTTCAGCTTAGAATATGTACTTATATGTTATCTAATTACTTTAAATTTAACATTTGGAAAAGGAATGATTTGTGTGTATATGTGTATGTGGGGTTTTTTTTTTTGTAGCCAGTTAAATTTATGTGTATGTGTTTTAATAAAAAGTATGTTTTCTCAGGTTACACAACACCATTAGGTAACACAAATTGCTATAGAGATGTCTTTCAAATTAAAAACTTGAAGACTGTCTTGTCTACTTATGTTGTTTCTGTAGTAGGCCCAGTGCACTATGTTCAAGTGTGATTCTATCATTATCATTACTGATATCACCATCCACTTCATATTTGCGGTTTCAAGACTGGCATAGATATCTGTGGGAAGCAAGGTGGAAGTTCACAGCTGGAACTATTTAAAGCAAGAAAGGACAAATCGCCAAAAAGGGTGAAGGAAACAATATCTTATTTTAAAAACTTTTTTTTTTTTTTGAGACAGAGTCTTGCTTTGTTGCCCAGGCTAGAGCGAGTGCCGTGGTGTCAGCCTAGCTCACAGCAACATCAAACTCCTGGGCTCAAGCAATCTTGCTGCCTCAGCCTCCTGAGTAGCTGGGACTACAGGCATGCGCCACCATGCCCGGCTAATTTTTTCTATATATATTAGTTGGCCATTTAATTTCTTTCTATTTATAGTAGAGACGAGGGTCTCACTTTTGCTCAGGCTGGTTTTGAACTCCTGACCTCGAGCAATCCGCCCGCCTCGGCCTAAAAACATTTTTTAATGGATCCTCTTATGCACAGATCTGAGTTGATCATATTTTTCAGTCTGGATGAGACCTGTATATGTCTGCTTAGGTTACCATAATAGAATACCATAGACTAAGTGGAGGCTGGAAACCCAGGATTAGGGTGCTAGCATGGTTGGCTTCCTGACTTGCAGGCATCCCCTTCTTGCTGTGTCTTCAGATAACATGGATGAGGTGAGGTAGGTAGGTGGAGCATGGCACACAAGAGCACACACTACCTGTCTGGTATCTCTTCTTATAAGGACATTAATTCTATCATGAGTTCCCACCATCATGACTTCATCTAACCCTAATTACCTCCCAAAGGGGCCATCTCCAAATACTATCTTCAATGTATGAATTTGGGAGTGGGGGATACAAACATTCAGTCCATAACAAGACCTATCTTGTTTTATTATGGCTCCTTTTCTCCCTACAGTCCTGTTCCCTTCCTTCCCTATAGACACACACTCTAAAGGAGTGAATATGTGTCCTTCCAATTTACCTTCTAGAGAGACAGGGTCTCAGTTTTGCTCAGGCTGGTCTCAAACTCCTGAGCTCAAGTGATACTCCTGCCTCGGCCTGCCAGAATGCTAGGATTACAGGCGTGAGCCACTGCGCCTGGTCAGAATCATTTTTTAAAAAGATAATATTCTTGGCCAGGTGCGGTGGCTCACACCTGTAATCCTAGCTCTCTGGGAGGCCGAGGCGGGCGGATTGCTCGAGGTCAGGAGTTCGAAACCAGCCTGAGCAAGATTGAGACCCTGTCTCTACTATAAATAGAAAGCAATTAATTGGCCAACTAATATATATAGAAAAAATTAGCCGGGCATGGTGGCGCATGCCTGTAGTCCCAGCTACTCAGGAGGCTGAGGCAGCAGGATTGCTTGAGCCCAGGAGTTTGAGGTTGCTGTGAGCTAGGCTGACGCCACAGCACTCACTCTAGCCTGGGCAACAAAGTGAGACTCTGTCTCAAAATA